>JARVJO010000061.1:7846444-7880692 GCA_031762555.1 Cynodonichthys magdalenae
GAAAAAAAATACAGAGACCCGAAAACAAAATTTAATCATTTTGTTCCACGGGTGGAACAACAACCGCTAAGGGGTTACTCAACAAGAGCATCGCTTTTAGATGAATAAGTTTCAGAGAATATATAGAAAACATTCAGAGAGGATAAGGGTATGAAAATAATGTTGGTTTCTCACCTTGATGTGTATTTAGATACAGATGTTTTTAGACCTCTTCCAAAGAATCTTAAACTTAATGCAGTGAAGCTTGATCTGTTTCAGACTATACCCAGAGAAAGACAGTCCCCTAAACACAGCCTCTTCCTGCTATGACATCATCTGAGACCATCCTCTCTGAGATGTTGTTTTAACTCCGTGTTCAAACTCAGTTCATTGCATTTTTATTTATTCTTATTTTATAAATGCTATTTTCATTTGTACCTATTTGGCTTCATATTAAATGTGTGTAAAAAGCATATGTCAGGATGGTTAAAACAACAGTTTAGTGAGGGGCTGTGTCCTTTAAAGGAGCCTTTTTTTCGACCCATATTGTGTCCTTGTTAAGGACAAAGTATGAGATGTTTTTTTTATCCTCACCTATCCTCATGTTGGCTTTTATGGCTGCAGGACCCTGGCACCTGTTCTCCCATGTTTGTTTATATTTGTCTCTCTCTTGAATGGGTTGTTCCGAACTGTATTTTGTTGAGCTTCACGGTGCAACAACAAATAAAGTAATCTTGAATCTTGAATCTTTGGCTACTGTCCATGACATTTGCACCCGACATGGATGGCCCATCTTGCATGTGGTGGGTCCACAGGAAGGCAAACCCATGTAGCTTATTTCGGTTGAGCCTGACCGGGTCCCATGGGTACAGACCTGACCACCAGGTGCTTGCCGTCGAGCCCCTCCACCAGGCCTGGCTCCAGGGTGGGGCCCCGGTCACCCATGTCCGGGCAAGGGACATCGAGTTCCTTGATCTTTTGTATCCATATGAGTCAGTTGAATTATTCTTTGACTCGCTTGTTACCTAGAACCAATCTGACATGGCAGACTTTACCAGCATAGCTCCTAGGATCATTTAGGCACACAAACTCCTCCACCACGATAAGGTGATGATTCAACAGATTATTCAACGGATATTTTTTATACCACCAGATTTATATTTAAAACTATTTTTTTTCTCACTTCGTCTGCCATTACAAGCAGGGAAAAAAAATCTCCGGTAGGCCCGCAATGCATTATGGGATATGATGGACCAAGAAGGATCCTGTCCCTCAATAACGGAGGATGCATTTGTCGGCCATATCGCATGAAGCTTTGAATTTGGACAACATCAGGCGCTGTGACATAAGCGGATGACAAATTTGGTCTTCGGAGGACTCAGCCACAGATAAGCAGTTCACTCTTTTTTCCACCTTTTCTTTGATGATAGGTTAACAGGTGGTACTTGACTTGAGTATGTAAAAGCTAAATTTGATTATGTGATCCTACAGTTAGGCTTAGGTTTCCTGAATTATTCTATAGTTCTGCTGCTATAGGCTCAGACTGTCGACCTCATTTCCTTTTTCTGCTTCTGTCTTTAGTCACTCTCTTGTACTTGTTTGTTGTAATTATTTCTATCAATAACATGCTTTTTTGTCTCTCTTCTATTGAGAAATACACCTGGATCAGTCCTTTTGTGTTTGTCTGAGTCTCTTTCCCACCACTAACCTTATTTTCACACACAGAACGAGGCTTTTTTTTTCATCTAAATGTTTCACAATGACTGACAGCCAGCAGCAGTGGTCTGTGGTTTTATTTCTGCATCAGTGGGTTTTTATGTTTCAAGTTAAAGCATAGCACACAGGAAACAATACTCCAGCTGCTGAATGTGACTTACTAACTTAACCCTAGGGTCAAAATGTCTCATGGATCGTTAGTCATGTGAGTCAGCAAGAGGGTTAAAACTAAACTATGTAACTACTATTTGCAGATGTTTTACAAGACAAAAAAGCTTGTGCAAAACATTGTCATATGAAATCAATTTTTTTATTGTAGACCTTGTCAATTAGACATTTTCTATGTTACAGTCCTTTATCCAATCACTTTTTTAATCCAAGGCAAAAAAACATGAACTTTGGTGAAGACATGTGGATATTTTGGGTTATCACAGCTTTTATTTCCTGTAAAAGCAGTTATGCCTTGAAGTTTGTCATCGCAGAGAAGCGGCCCACCGGAATCCCCCTAAAGGAAAAAAAAAAAAAGAAAGCGAAGACTTTTGTCAGAAGATATGAATTTTTTTTTTGCCTACATATTAAAAAAATAACTCATATAATGTTTTATCAACAACCATTTTTCAAAATTTAATAAAATCTTATTTAATTGTATTTTCATACATTATGTTAACTAGTTTATTACCTGGCACACTGCCCCGTTCTTTCTGTCGAACTTTGTGCAAATCATGCGTTGGGAATTAAAATATTTTTCCCAAATATTTTTGCACTCGAAGTTAAATTGAAGCTTCTCTGTGCCCTCCTTTAGAACGTTTGAAGCTGGGTTTTCAGGTCCAGTTTGGCCCCAGCCAGCGACAGCACAGTCAGTATTAGCAGGGAGTTTTTCATCTTCTTCAGGTAGTCCCATTAGCGCCACATTCTTATTGAGTTTGGGCTTATTCTTCAGCTGACAAAGAAAAAAGAACACTTACTTTATGTGAATAATAAAACATATTGTCAATGTAGCTTTATTTCTTTAACATATTTAAACAAATTCATTTGAATGGGTGCCAAAATTATTAACAGAAAACTAATCCCGGCCTGAACTGACTGAAGCTTCAGTCAAGTGGTTTTCGGTAAATAATTTTATAAACATTGCAAAAATAATTGCACAATTTATTATTTTATTTAGTTTTAGTTTACCTCAAGTAACATGATGTCAAAGTCATGCCCTCCAACAGTGTATTTTGGATGCCAGTGGTACTTTTTCACTTGGATTCTTTGCTGACTTTTTTCTTCTTTGCTGGTGTTATGTGCTCCGAGTACCACTATCATCTCACGGCCCTGTTTACTGATAAACAAAAATATACATTTTAGATTTCAGCACTAAGTCCTAATCAACCAAGCTAAAACTTCTCAGTAATTTCAGTTTGAATTATTTCTTTAGGTTTTGTCAATTTATAAAGTTATGTTCATTGTAATGTACTACTTGTTGGTATAACATGGATAATTTACTAAGTGAACAAGTTGTAGCTAAACATTAATTAACAATTGCAACTTAAACTGTGTGCTGCTATACAAACTCACTCTTTGCAGTGGGCTGCAGTTAAAACAAAGTCTTTGTGAATAAGTACCCCACCACACGAATGCTGTTTTTGAATCTGGAGTGATGCCATGTAGGGTCTGGAGTGCGGCTTTGCAACCCGACCACCTGCAATGCCGCTCTCACTCGCCTCTGTCATGAAACAAAAAGGTCAAATTGCTATCAACTTATATATAAATACTGAAAAGTTCTTGTGTCTTAACAATCTCCTCTAGTATTACAATTAAAAATTATTAAAATAAAATAATCAGGTCTCACCAGTAAAGGTAACCAGCAGAGCAATCCAAATGACGCAACCTGATTGTATCATGGCTGCACTGAAGGTAAGGATGAACAGTTTGCATTTCTAACACCTTGCCCCCCACTTTATAGTCAACCCCCAAGCTCACAGATGGAAACTTTGTGGTGTAGGAAGTATACGTGTGTCTGCACAAGCAAGAGATGGAACTTGTGCTGTTTGTGTGAGATGACCCCTTCACCTGCTTTGTCTAGAAGCTCTCAAAGTGACATTTGTTCTAATACACTATAATGAATGAATCATTTCATTGTTTTGGTTTATTTCTTTTCTTTTCTTTTTTTTAACGCTGACTTACAATTTTAAATTAAATTGATGATTCATGTTTTTTATCCTGTGTCCTCTTTGTGTTATTGCCCACTTTAGGCGACATCATTCTTATTTTTCAATGTTTATGACAAACATTTATTTATTATTTCTTACATCTGTCATTAAAGTTTGATAGATGTTAATTTCATCATCAATAAAGGATCAACTTGATATTTAAAGCAAATTGATTAAACGTTTCTTCAATCCTTTGTCAACTAGGTGGCACAATTTGTTCAGTTCTCAATTATCTAACCCCAGTCTGTCACATGACATTTGCTTTGTATTATTATTATTATCAGGGGTGCCAGATTTTCAAACATTTTAAGGTTTGAGTTTAGTTTTGAGATTAACACACACACACACAAACACAAACAGGTTTGTTTTTATATCCCCGTGTGGACCATGAATTGACTTCCATTCATTTTCCAATGAAATGAACAGCCTAACCCTGACCATTTACCCTAAAACTAACCTCACAGGTCCTGACCCATAACACAAATTTAAACTCAATTCACACATTGGTTGTAAACCAAACACCCCCACCTGAAATTAGCATCTGCCCGTGGGGGCTGCCCCCACGATGCACATTTGGTCCCCATGAAGCTGCATTTTTCTGGAAAACAGCCATCTGCCCCATCATACTCTCCATTTGAAAACTTTCTGGATGCACCACTTTTTTTATTATTATCTGGATTCTTCTTCATGTAGAGACCAGGGCAAGAAGTGCAGGTTATCTGTAGCAACACGTATTCAATGACTACTCTTGAGACTACAGTAAACAGTCGCCCATGAAATGTCTTAAAAGCGTTTTGACATTTTTAATTTTTGGTAAGTGTGTCATGCTAAAGGTAAGAACTGGAGGAAGTCATTTGACACTCTGGTTTTCACATAAAAAAAAGGCTTTGGAAATGTTTAAATGCAGAAACAGCATTATTTTTGCCCACTGATGGAACAAATACTGTTAAGGGGTTAAACTGTTTGTTTGCACTTTGAAGAAGCTTTGTGGGAAACAGGAAGACTTACTTAGTAATGCTAGACATATTAGGTCTGTACCAATACAACCACAATGTCTACTGTGTAGAGGTGGGAGGGGGGGCTTACCAAAACAGGTTCTGCAGTTACAGCATAATGTACCACTGAAAGTAAAAAAAAAACAAAACACTATACTAGAGAGTGGTGTGGTTTAAACTGATCATTGTTGTTTTGTATTTATGACTTTTCAGACTTTATTAGACAAATGAATTAGGCTTCTTGTGAATGATGCATCTGAGGCCAGCTCTCTGTTCAAACGTTGGCCAGGGCAGTTCTAACATCACTGAAGTATGTCTCCCAAAGCTCTTTACACAGACTGTTAGCTCTCTGGTTGCAGTATTAAGTGTTAGCATCTTGGCATTAGGTAGTTTCTTTGAATACAATAATTAAAGCTTCTGAGCAAAATGTGTAAAAATACACATTATTTACTGTTTATATGAACTAAAGCTGCTCAAAACAGTTTCAAGTTATCATATAGCAAATCAAATGAACTGAAGTTCTAATTCAAGCTATATTTGGATTTATTGTAAAATATCTTCTCACTGCTGAAAGAAAAACAAATACCAGATTTTCAAATAGTAATGCCTAAATTTAACGTAAATATGGACAAGCAGGTAAAGAAAGTAGATGGATGGAGATATTTTATTACTGTAAAGTTGTTAATGATCTAGTTTTAAACAGTCAGTTTTTGTTTCTCATGGCCAAAAGAAGAAATGGCTGAGATACAAACAAGTAACACAGAAAACACATTTATAGTACACCAGACTTCACAACAGTATTTTAATACTTTATTTTGTCAGATACTATTCAGATTTTTTCTTTGTCGTTTTCTTCCCGCAACACTTGCGAGCGCAAAACAGGCAGGACTTCAGCGTCACCCACAAAGTGAAGACAGAAACCGTAAGTAAAAAGCCGACAACGTCCAGGCTGTGGTACTGAACCCAGTTCAAGTCATGCGCAGCCACCCTCAGATGTGCCGCTCCCTTGTGTCTTATTACAAACTCAGTCCAGAAAACAGCCAGGTCCAAAGGCTCAACAGGGCGGTCCAGGTGGATCTGGGACAGCTCCACAATCCGTTCCTTATAACTGAGGAAAATAAAAACATGTTTTGTTAATCTTTTGATTATCTTTGCTTTAACAAACCTTATCTTAGACGAATTGTCAGTCTTGTATAAAGTATCTCAAAGTGATACTCTAGTATAAAATTACTTTGGTAAAAGTAAGTCTCCTCTAAGAATATTACTTGAGTTAAAGTCCTAAAGCATCTAGATTTTTTTGTGCTTAAGTATCAAAAGTAAATTTCTGATGTAAAAGTATTGAAAGTAAATGTGTTGAGTAAAAATAAGCAGTTAGATTTTTCAAAATTATTTTGTTGAGAGGTGACCTCCAAAAAACATTTTTCTGAAAGACCAAAATGTCTGTAATGTCTTATTAAAATATTCATGTAAAAAAAATAGGATGCACTAGTCTACCCCTCGCATAGTGACCCCCGTAACCCTGAAAGGAAGACGCAGGTAAAAGATAATGGATGGATAGTCTACCTGTTTCAGGCTATATACGTCTATGTCCAGCTAACTAATACCAACTAACAGAGTATAATAAATACGTATAATGGTATATACTTCTATCGTCTATCCAGAAGGTGCAGTTTATCTGGATAGTTTCTTTTTTTTTGCACTAACAAGCCAATATGAAAACAAGCGAAAATGAAATAAGAGTAATGACTTTCTACTTTTTACCTTTTTTAAAAAAAATGTAAGGAGTAGAAAGTACAGATAATTGTGTTAAAATGTAAGGAGTAGAAGTAAAAGTAGGCTGAAAAATAATTGTTAAAGTAAAGTACAGATAACCAAAATTTCTAATGAAGTACAGTAACAAAGTATTTGTACTTAGTTACTTTACAACTCTGGTTAAGATTTAGCTAATGGAAAATGTACACATAAAGCCAAGTTAACACAAACCATAGCAAAATACTTTAGTGACATTGACATGTGAACACTTCTAGAAAATACTGAACTCAAAAAAAGAAAACACTGCAATAGCTTAAGAATGGAAAACACAGGACAGGTGGGCACACTGCTCAAGTCCACACAGGCCTGACGGGGGTTTAGTTGGTGTTATATTACAAATGTAGCAGCGTTTTTATTTACATCCTTAGGGTTTTGTTTTTATTTTATTATTTTACTCAAAACTTTAAATATATTTTTGAATGGGTTGAAGAGGCAGGAGGAAGGTAGTTATATTGCTACATTGCTTCGCATCTTTGCACATTGGTTCCACATTGTGTCTTACCACTGATCAGTTCTGACTGACAGTTTGCTTTCTTTGCAAACTGTCTGGAAAAGCCAACATGTCTCATCTATGACCTTTTATTATTATTCAACTATTGAAAATATCAGTTAAAAAGCAAGCAAAATAGTATTCCACACCAATTGTGTTTCGCAATCACAAACCTTTCTTATAACAAAAAAAAAGAGAAATAAAATGTAAGTAGCTGATGGAGAGATAAGGTAGATCCTTAGAAGATAAATAAGGGAAAAACTGGAATTTCAAACTCTATTCTGTGTTCCAAGCTGAAATCAGACCCAACTGTGGTTTTAAATGTAATCCTGTCAGTTTCATATCACTTTGCACCTTTATGCCTGCGTAAAATACAATACCTCTTATGAAGACACAAATTTAATCATGTTTCATCATGTTTTTGTTTTTATTTTTGATCGCTAAAATTCTGGATCTTCTTTGTTTCCAAGCTAAATTATTATCTCTGTCTTGTCTGTTATTTCCCTTTTGTTAGAAGGGACCAAGTAAATTCTAAAGATGAAACATAAAAATGCATACTGATGAAAGTATAAATATATTTACTTCTCATCTACATTCATTTAGCATCCAGTTGTCTTACCTTTTGTCTTGAATGATTCTGTTCAGGGTAGCCAGCAGTGTTTCTGTTGTCACTTCAAAGATGCTGATCTTCTCTGCAACACCTCGGGCGACCATTCGATGAACATTGTCTCCCTGGTCTCCGAAAAGTGGGAACATCAACATGGGCACAGCGTTGCAGATACCTTCATATATACCGTGGGTACCTCCGTGAGTCATGAAGACTTTAGCTTTGGGGTGGGCTGGAGAGCACAAAGAAATCTCAGTTAAAGGTCCAATTTGTCTGATTTTATCAGAAGAATAAATGAAATATTTGTTTTTCGTTTTTTTTTTAAATATTGTGTCAAACTCACCCAGGAGATCATTCTGAGGTAACCATTTCAGAATTCTGACATTCTTGGGTACATCTTTGGGTATCACACCTGTGTATCTCCACACGACCTAAAACACAAATCATACCTCATTTATACTGACTGCTTAGGTAATGAATGAATGCTCTGGCATTTGTACAGCAAAGCGGAGCACAAAGTCCAGTGGTTTAACCTGATTCAGTCTTTTGTGCAGAGAGTTGTTAGTGTGGTAATGTTTGCTTTTATAGTAGTTATAAAAAGGAAAAAGTACACAAAGCAGTCAAATGAGAGTCAATTACCCGCTGAGGTATTTGTCGAAAGGCATCTAAAAACATTTTAGCTTTTTCTTCTGGCATGGTGGCCACATATGAACCCAGTGTAAAGACAATAAAGCCATCATCTCCTGATCCTTCCACAAACTCCTTCAAATCCTGCAAAGAGATTAAAGAAAGATTACATTAAGAAAGCAAACAGTCTCAATTTGTAGTCTGAAAATAAATGTTACTGAAAAGCCATTACATCATCACATATTGTGCTGAAAGCTGTACTTTCTCATAAAACCCTTTAAAACAGTGAATTTGATTAACACTGTAAAACTAATTATTTGATCCTGGAAGCATAACCGTCTTTGTGCTTATGTCAACAAACCTATTGTTTTTGCAAAGCATTTGATCTCTGTTGACATAACTGGGGCCCCTCATCTCTTTTTCCTGGTACATTGGCCATAGTTCAAAAATCTGGATCAAATTCTCCCACAGAATCCACCGCAACAGCAGTCAAACAAGTTATACCGTATTTGAAAACGCATCTTAAATAAACAGATGAAATAGTTTCTGGAATGCTTCAGATGCCACTTTTTAATTTTTTTATATTGTAAAAGTTAGTTTTTTAACGTGTGCAAAAATGCTGTTATAGATTTATACTTTATAAGTTTTTCTGCTCTTCAGTAAAGTTTTATAATATAAAAAGTCATATTTTATTCTGTTCAAACTCAAGGTGAGGAATACAAGAGCTTTGCCTCATTAATTCCAGATGGGATGCATGCTTATTTGCGCTTGTAAAGATTTATCTTTAAACTCACCGCTGGCAGAGGAGCTTTCTTTGCACAGTTGATCCCTCCAATGAAAACCATGTTAGGCATGAGAGGTTTAGGCCATTCAAAAGTAAAGTCATATCTGAGGAGCCAGATAGCCCCATGGCTTATAAGTTCTTTATAACTCATGTTAAAGAGCCTGCCTGTCAGACCATCAAAGTGCTGATACATTACAGTGCACAGGTAGGACTCTAAATTGTACATCAACATGTTTTTCACTCTCTGTGGGAAGTCCATGCGGTCAGTGTTACCGGAAAAAAATATAGGAATATAGGAAGGTGGAGAGGGGCACTGGTTAGCCTTCCTGTCCAGCTCACATGGGAGTCCACGCAGAAAATAAACGGCTGGGATGGATAGTATCTTAGCCAGGACAGAGCCACAGGGAAGGAAAGGGTCTGTAAGCAGGGTGTCAAACCCTTCGTTCTTCAGTTGACTCATTAAAGGCTCGTTGCCCAGCAAAGCCTCACAAGCTGCCACTTGAGTGGAAGTAAAGAGCATCAAACGATCAACATTGGCGAACAAATCCATAATTCCTGGACGTTTTTCAAAAACATCTTCCCTGAAACTGTTGAAAGTTGAATCCAGTTCAGCTTGGGTGTATGGCACCTGGTAGATCTTTGTCTTGTAGCTGTCCGAACCTTTGATCAACAGGCTGCTTTCAGGCACCAGAACCGTGACCTCGTGGCCTCTGCGGGTGAGCTCCTTCACCAGTATCTTCATGCTGAGCCAGTGGCTTCCATCCACAGGCATAGCCACCACCTTCCCAGCCTGAACGGACCCTGGACTGAGGCAGCATAACCAAACCAGCAGCCCTGCTGTGTGAAACCACACCCCGTTTCTCATTGTCTCCTCTCAGCTCTGCAAGCTGGCTTTTTCTGAGAGCTACTGGTGCCTTTTGTTAGAGGGTGGCTTTATGTGTGTGGGAGTGAGAGTGTGTGATGAAATTTTGCAGGAAGTGCTGGCTGCAATTTGAGTCAAGCTGTTATATAACCTCAGGAAGACTGAGGAGATCCCAATGCTGAGTGGGGGGAGTCTCAGCATTGGTGGGTGTCTCCAGTTAATCATTGGAGTACGTGACTTGGTGCTTGCTTGAAGTCAACACTGACAAAATATTGTTTAAAGCATGTTAATAATTAAACTTTTTTAATCATGCCACATTAAACAGTGAACTAATAACTTGTAGGTCATTGCAACATTGCTGCGTGCACCTTTTTTAGCAAAGTCCTCTCTGTTTACTTTGGCTGTTCTTTCACCCCTCCTCCTGGAAAACAGACACATGCGTGCCTCGGGAGCATTAGCGGTAGTAGTACTACTCTGTCTTCTCACGCATGCAGGTAAAACTGCTGCAGTCGCCACGAGAGGGGTGGCGTGCAAAGCCATGTGTAATAGGAAACCAACTCCCTTTTCTTTTGAGGAAACGGATAACATCAAAACAGTTGTGTAAAGTTTGGAATTTTAACAACGGATACAACTTGTTGAACTAAAGGGGAAATAAAGTAAAGTAACTGTGCAACGATAATGAAGTAATAAAAATGTCAAGAGTCATTTTAAATGATTGAAGATGAAGCTGTGATTTGTTACATTTTCATTTCTCCAAATTGTAAAAAAAATAAATAAATCTGCTTAACTGGTATACAAAGCAACACTGTTTGTTTTAGACTTTTCCTTCTTGGTAACAAAAGCTCTATCAACAAAAAAACCCCACTCCTCAACTCCCTGTTCTTAAAATCCCAGCGTTATTTTCTGTTCTTTTCTGACTTTTCAGAGTTTTTTTCTATGTACACTTCTCCACCTCTGACGCAGTTTTTATAAAACTGCACCCTTCTCTAAAACACTCCTCCTGGAATTTGATGAGCTAATTTCCTCAGTTTTGGGGTCACAGCCAAAAACTACATCCAACTGGAAGCCAGAACAGGACCAGCAATGTTGTCAGCTTGTTTCAGAATAAGTTTTAAATCCGACCTCCTCCATGCAAACAATTAGGACATAGCTCATCAAAGAATAAAAAATAAACACCTCAGATCATTTTACCACTACTGACTTGATTCATGCTGTTTTTTACTACGTTGCCGTATGTTGAAATTATGATTTTTCCAACAGATTTAGCTAGATTTAGTTATTTTATGCTTAAAGAAAATATATTGATGGGAACATTTGGAGTTAATGAGGTTTTTCACAAGTTATATAATAATATAATCAATAAATAGGCCCCGGTAGTGTTTATAAATGAATAAATAATGCCTATAGTGCATTTAAATTATGACTTATGAAGGCAACTGACCTCAGGGTGACTCAGGCTTTTAAAACAAATATGATAACCATGTCACCACATTACTTTACCTTGTATTTGTCTTCATCAGTTTGGACTGTTTAGATGAGTCATTTCCTAAAATCACAGAATCTGTATTTTTATATTTATGGTTGTCTTCAGCTGAATAAGAGGAATGAGTTTTTGTTGTTCTTAATATTATTGTATTAACGATTTGCAAGCACAGAACAATAATGTGTATTTAAGATTTAAAAGAATAATCACCAACACTTCAGTGGATTTGTTAGGATTAGCAAAATAAATGAGTTTGACAGCATATGCATTATTTGTTTCCATCCCATTTATTCAATAAAACAACAGTTCCCATTCAACATAATTTTAAAGAAAACCATACCTGTTCATGTGAAATAAATCAGTCTAAGTGAGTAATATATTTCATTTGTTCATGACCAAATGCAAAAAAAAATAAAAGGCTAAAATAGCGATGAAATCCTGAAAGATTTTCTTACCCTTCCCTCATAAAGACGAATCAATCTGAAGTATGTGAGCAGGAGAAGAAACACAACTACTGTACCTGTTAACACAATCCTTCAAATCAATATCTCCACAAAACAAAATTTATATAAACCACACTGGGTGTAAACTGTGAACACTTCACACAGTATTTGTATTTTCTTTATGAAACTTTCCCCGTCTGTTTTATGCAGTAAAACAGCAATTGAAACTGTCACCATGTGGACTTGCATTAACTGTCTTAACCTCTGAACACACTCATCAGGCATTTAACCTCTGACACACAGGATTTAAGCCGTTTCACAGAATACACTGAAACTGGACAGAAATTTAAAAAAAAGGCTGAAAATTTTGCTGTGCAAGACTAAAAGTAAATAGAAAAGGCAGAATAACAAAACAAAATAATTACAAATTCTAACTAACAGCAGATTGACTAGCTGTGGTGTGATGAAATACTACAGTGGTTAACGTGTCCTGGAAATATTTGTAACCTTTAACATCCTGATAATCCAGGTTAAAGGGCCCTGCTGTTTCCTAATTTTAAACTGAGTCCATCCAGCTGCGCTCGTTCAGCAATACTCCTTTCCAAACCACATGAAAAAAAAAAATGTGAACATAAATCTTGATTTTTGTCATTTCTGGGGTGTTTTGCAAGTGTAAGGATGTGTTTACAAGAATTCTACATTCATGTTGTGAACTGTTTGGTCCTCTTGAACACAGTTGACCTAATGATGTAAAATGAATTGCTATGTAAACTGTCAATCTAAACCAAAAGGTTGGTGACCGTAGCTAATTTAACATCTGTAACCTGTTGGCTGAAGTCCAGCTCGTGTGAAAGATTAAAGGCTATTTCTGTGTTTAGAGTTCAAGGCAGACATTAGACAGCTAAACGAGCATGATCAGAATGAGTAGGCAGTTCCTGCAGGTCAGATATCTGTTCTATAGACAGTAAAGCTCTGATAAACAAGACACTATTGTTCTGTCTCCCTCCATTATTTGACAAAGTAAAAATTGTGTGTGTCCTATTGATTGACATTGTATTGGGGCTATAATCAAATAATCTCACTCATTGTGCTGAACTTTGGTCTTTGTATCATATTTTTCACTGTAACTTGTAATCAGTAGTGCAAAAAGAACATTTAATCAAGAACTGAGTTTAATTACTGTCTCAGGGTTCTGATTGAAGTTTTTTGTTTGTCTCTTCATTTTTTCCAATCTTCTAATAAAACACATTTAGGTACTTGATATTTACAGGTTTTACACAATAAGTAACTTTTTTTTCAAACACAGCATGAACAGGTCATGAACACTGAACAAGTTTAGTCAGGATCACATTTGTTTTGCCCGTTTTTAGATGAGATTGCCTTGATATGAATAAAACAAGTGATTCCAAACTTTCAGTAGATTAAACCATGGTATAAATATAAAATAAATTAGATTCCTTTTGTTGCCATTTATTCAGGCAATGTATAAGCTCCAAATTTCTGTGTAGTTTTGGCTTTTTACCACACGGTGGAGCCAAAGCCTTAAATATTTTTTCGTCCAGTCTTGTCAGCCACAGAAAAAAGTTTTTTTTACCAATATGTTTGACCTTTTGTTGTCTACTCCTGCTTGGTCACCACTTCTCCAAAATGAAACCCTAATTTATTACTTTTTCTTTTTTCAGCACAACTAAACAGCTTTGTTTACAAAGTTGTTTTTGAAAATTGAAATAAATTCAATCGGAAACAGAAAGTAGAAAAGTCCTGTTTATATTATTTATTCATGGTAAAAGTTACTTCTTGACAGTTGAGTATTTAGACTCACATGTCTGATAATCCAGTTTAAAAGTCAACGTATCATATACGATTTTGTTTCCATCTGCACGAATAAAGGGTTAAAAAAAACTTGGACATGTTGCTAAAAAAAGGAACGGAAAGCTGTGACATCAAGCATCTTAGTTGTTTCTTAAAAGGAGAGAGTGAGAGCACAGAGGCAGATCTTCAGGTCCTGATGCACTGAACGGATGCGCGCTGGTCTTGGAGTCTCCAGGCGCGCAGCGGAGGATTTTGCGCACTGAAACCAAGTGGAGCTGAGGAGCGGACTCTGACTGCAGTCTTCTTACTGGGATGCGGGCTTACTTGGCTGCACGTTGCTGTGCACAACTTACTGCTAAAGCGGAATAAAGAGGAGGGGAAAAAACAGTTTATTTCTGTTTTGGTGGAAACTTAGAGGATCGCTGCTGTTTAGACGTTTCGTCCTAGCTTCTCAGAGGAGACCCAAACATCCCGGCAAAAGGAGACATTTTGAGAGGATTGAGGAACTCTTGATGATTCCAGCGTGAGGTATTGTTGCTTTTGCAGAACAGTAAGGAAAAGTTCATGACTTTAATAAACCCGTAAGAATAAAACGCAGGGTTCCAAACAAGTGGGTGAGGGTTTCAATGTTTTCATTACCTGAATGTTTCCTGTCTTCTTTGTAGGTGAGCTCAGCGATGCTTCAGCGGAACGCGTGTCTTCCCCTCTCCAAGTCTTCCAGAGAGGATTTACCCGCCGCGCATCGTGAATAAACTCAAAAGCTCCTGAAGATGATTCCCCTGCAAACCTTCCTGCTGCTTGTTCTCCTGCACCAGGTGAGCTGGTTCCTCTCATTAAGTTGGAACTTATTGTAAAACTTCATTTGATTTGCCTGGGGCAACATTTTGCCATCATTTAGGCTATTGAAGCTCTGCATCATTTGATCACACTGAATACATTTACATCCTAGGTGTGTTTTACAATAGTTACTCGTTTTTGTAAAATTATTTATTTTATTCTAAAACTCAAAATTGACTTTGTGACATTTCTGTAAATACTTCATTTCTGTATTTTCAATTATAGAATAGACATGATTTCTTGCAGCATTAAAAATGCATTTAGTCCAGAAGAATGCATTTTAGTTTTGCATATTGTAGCTTATGTTGTAGGTGTAATTTAAATACTTTATTTATAATCCATATAAACAGTATACTTTAACAGCAGCTCAGCATATTGCTGGCTAATTTCTATTTTTTACTTTTCTCTTCACATCACATTTCTAATGATTTGGCATGATGTCAGATCTGATACATTAGAGTGTTGCAGAAAGAAAAAAAGGAAAATAAGTTATGAATATTAAAATTTACTTGCTAACTGAGTTTAGGATGTTGTTATGACAGTGTTGTGACTTTTATTACATTATGAACTGGGGGTGTTTGCTTGCTTTTAGTTCAACATAAACATACTTTGTTAAATAAAATAATTTAATCATTTAATTTGCTCCGGGGTGAACACCTTGGTAAATATGTTTTTTAAATATGTTGTTGCCATGCTAAAACACATAATAATGAGCTATTTAAAAATGACATATTGACCAATATAAAAAAGAAAAGAAAAGAAAAAAATCAGGTGCCTACTAAGTTTAAAAGCCTACAGTCCTGTGAGTATAAAATGCTGCTGCCTGCAGAAACTGACTGTCTTAAGCTTTTAGACGTAATCTTCCTTTAGTGTAATTGTAGTTGCATTGCAGTATAAGCTCTTTAAAGTAAAATCAGATCCTTGGGGAAATATAAAAGTCTTTTTTTTCCACTTTGATCAACATCCGCTGATGTTGTTCTCTATTTTTTTTTCTTGATACATTGTTGGTTTTTATCACGTTTATCCTTTTTTAATCAGACTTGAGCAGAAAATGCCATCTGACTGAAGAAGTTCCTCACATCTGTGCTCAATCCTCAAAGAGGACTTCTTTAAAGATAGCCTTGAACTGTGCAGCTGCAGCAGCGACGTGCTGTCTGTTCTGTTCTGTTCTAATCAGCTCTGAGCCTTTTGGGAGCTGCGCCTCCAGAGAGAAAGAGGCAGGCTGCCTCCCTGGGGAGGTTCTCTCTTTATATGCCTCGATGGCTTCGGTCCCAGCACACCCACCACCAGTGCCTGCATGGGGACGTATCAGCCTTTTTTATCAATGGTATCGCAACTTCATAAGCTAAAACATGCACAGTGTGTTTAGTGCTTTAAAAAGCTTTAAATGGGTGCAGGAAATGTCCTCAGCATCAAGTTATTATTTTATTAGTTTAATAGCTTTTGAAAGGATGTAAAGACAAAGTTCAAAAGACTAATTTAAAACCTGTTCTTCTATGGAGTCAAACCTCTCCAGATCCACTTCTCCTCCTCTTTGCACTCACACGTTTAAGCTACAAGAAAAAGGTGCGCGAATCAAGAGGTGAAAGTAAAACTCCAGCCCGGAGCATCTGTGCAAACCCCCCTCAGGGGGCAAATAATAGGGTCAGGAGCCATCCTGGGAGAATCTTTGCTACCTTCTGACATCTGCTGCAGTGATCCTCTGTGCAACGGCAGCAAAACAATGTTGATAAAGAGGAAGTGTGTATGAGCTCGCTACCATCTCCCTTCCTGCCCGTCCTTCCCTGAATCATCTCCCACTGATAACGTGCGGGGGGATGTAGGGCTTTTCAACTTTGCCTGGGATTAAATATGAGAAGACACTGACAAAGACTATTACGTCTTTGTGTCTTCTTGCCAGGGCAAGAGCTTATTGGTAACATTATGTCACAAAAAAAAGCACTGAGTTGATGGGATCAGCAGCAGAGTTAAACGTATAGAAACAGTCTTCGGGGCTAAAGCTGCACCCCCGGTGTTGGACTGGGTTGATCTTATTGGGAGGGTGTGGTGCAGTGTGTGAGCCTAAGCTGAGCTGGTTACCAGACTGAGTGTGTTTTTTTTTTCTTGTGGTTGGGATCAAGCCGTGCTCAGAGTTCATCTGTGGAACTTTGAGGTGCAGTGATTTGCAGGATTACAAGTGATTTCTCGAAGGACTTGGCCTCAGTTTTCAACTTTTATATCAACACAGAGTTGCACGATTGTTCATGTGCAAATAAAGAGGGAGCAAGAAATTGAGAACAGCAAAATTTATCACTCAGATTTTCTGTAAAATTCAGACATTAAGTAGTTTTTTTTCCCCTCAATATTTTTCTCTTCGGCAGTGGCAGATTGGGACCTCAATGCTCCTTCCAAAGTCAGAAGCGGCTCTGGCAAGGACGACCATTTTATCCCCGTCTTCATAACAAATCACAAATTCTACACAAATTCCCTCTCAGAGGACCTTTTAACCCTCTTCCGCTTCCTCATGCTCAATTAGGTTGGGTTTTATTGTTTATTTATTTTATATTTAAAGTCAACTAACACTGGGAAGTGTAATAAAATGTACAGTTGTGGGGATTAGGAGCAGCTCTTTAATCTCACGTTCCTGATAATGCTGCATGGGCTGATTGATTAGTTTTTCAGGAAGCTTATGTCAGAAAAACCTAATCCGTCTTTGGATTGTGCCAGCCTTGTAAGGTTTTCCGCGCTGCCACTTTATCATGGTGGCGAATTACAGAGCTGCTGGGCTGTGATAAGGTCCTCGTCTCTTTTACAGACCCTGCCGCCCAATCCCTTTTCGCGCCCGCCGCCCAACCCCCCCCCCCCCCCTTTCCCTCTGGACAATAAAAAAAATGTGTTTATATTCTTCACATTCCTGCTCTGCCTGGTCTTCACATCAACCTCTCCCAGGATTTGCCTTGTAAGAAAGAGAGAGGGGAAGAAAAAAAAACGTGTAGAACTTAAGTCTTCAAAAATCCACCAGAAAAATTGGGTGGGGATGAGAGTAAAATGGCAGACAGGCCAGAGAAAATTTCTGTGGAAGTGATTAAAACATGGATTGACAAGAGTGAAGAGGGCATGTATGCATGCCCTGCCTTCCAGGAAGCCTTTTCGGAGCTTACACAGTGCTGATGTGTATCTATGCTCATATTGGGGTCACAATCTTTCCAGGCAGAAGGCTCGACTAGATAATCCCTCATAAACAATACTGTCTGTGGCATTTGCTGTCCTCGGCTCGTTCGTTGTCTCACACCTCTGAAGGAAAAGGTTGACGTATTTAAGGCCGAAATCCCTCAAATGCCGCTTGCAGCCACTACAAGTTACTTTGACTGAACGGATTCCAACAAGTTATTCCTTTTCCAATAATAACCATGTTGGCAATAAATCCTTGATAAAGGTCCTGGAATGAAGAGAGAGAAACTCCAAATGATTGATAGCTGTGACACAGCTGCCCTTTGTGTTGACAAAAGCCTTAATCTGAAAACTGGAAGGCCCATTAAAGACTTTAGTCAAATAGCTCCTAACAGCATGATTATTCTAACCACGCCACTGATGCGAGCCATTCAGGTTGAACTGAAGTGCTCTGCTCTTAAAGCTGGAGTCATCCTCACGCCGGTGGTGTCGGTGCAGGAAACATTATGGTAAATATGTTGTTGAGTTTCCCGATCTCAGTCCACAGCTATGAATTTTTATGGGCGTTGTGCAGCCCGAGGCGCCGTTAGATCTGCAGCCTCTGCTACCTTATAGCGTTGTCATTACCGCTCTGCAATGCCAGAAACACACAGCGTCCTCTGATGCACAACCTCACCGTTTAACAGACTATTGGATGCATTTATTTCCTGCAGCGCTGCAGCTAAACCAAACTGTGTGTATGCCATATTCAGCTGAGAAGAATTCTTTTTTAATTGCAATTAGTTATATTTAAAGTTCTCCAGAAGTAGAAAATTGCAGCCGCTTTGTGCTTTTTTTTTATACCTTGACGTGCAAAGTTTTTAATTTCTACCTGGTTAGGTCCTGGAGAAGGCAATCACACCACATGTCAGAGCTCAGAAAAAAATGATTGACCTCTTTAATTAAAACTGCATGGCTTTCCTGTAAAAGGCAAGGTGTGACAGCTTCAGAATAAGTACAATAAATCTCCACTCTGATTATTCTCAGTTTTGCATTTTTCTCCCTGCCTCGGAGCTTTGAGGCCCCCGCTTTTTTTTTTTTTTTACAGCTTGTCATTTTCAGCCCTAACAAAGCGCTGTCAGCTTTCGCAGCGTCTTTGTGTATTTCTTGTGATGTACCTGTCTTCAGAGCGTCTCGGAGAAAAAGAGTCTTGCCAGCCCTTGTTTCTTCTTCAAAGGGCGCCGTTTCTCTGAAATCAGACGCGGCACAATCAGCTTTGTGAACAGAAACATTTGCTCAGTCGAATTCAGCTGACGTATGTTTGAACAAATCAAACAAAACATTATGAATATATATATATATAAATAACTCTTATTATTGTAAATAGGGGAAAATACTCCGTAGTGGCTCAAACAGCATGAGTGCCATTTAGAGCCCATTTTCTAGAGGCGAAAGCTAAAAAGCTGAATCTTGAAGTTTCTGTAGAATAACATGCTTCCTCTTATATTAGCTGAATAGTTTTACAAAGGCATTATGCATTGTGGGAAGGTGTTAAAAACTGGTCAAGAGATAATTACACTGAGTCCAACATGCTTTAAAGCATTATCCTTTCCAATCCCTGCTATCAGGAATCCGGGTGTGCAGCAGGTGTCAGGAGCCAGGAGTTGCTGCTTTGACCATGTAAGGGGATTATGAAAGTGATGATGCGTTGAAAGGTAACGCCCGCCTAAAAGTGAAGTGTTGAGAGCTTTACCGCTGCCGTACGTGGCAGGTGCTGAGATAACACAAGCATCCACGTTACCTGGAGGCTCTCTCATCCTAGCCGTCTCATCTCCTGGTGGGATCTTTGTTAACACTTTCCAAACATCCAGCAGCAACGCTACATTTGAATTTTTACACTCTGAGCCACGCTCGCTCACGTCTCATTATCACGCCGCAGGCCTCCCGTGGTCAATTCACAAACTGAGGGGAGACTGGAAGTTCTTAGGTGTGATGACAACACAGCTTTAGAATTATTGTTTTAATCAGTTTTCACATGAGAATTAACAGGAAGTTGTGAAAAGTTAATTTTTAGTTTTTCATTTTAGCAGTCTGTGGGGGTTACTCTTTATTCTGATACATTTTTATTTAATCATTAAGCAAATTTTGTGTTTTCTTATCTTCGTAAAATTGTTGCTTTTACTCAAGTTTAAACTTAAATGTAATTTTATAATATATATATATATATATATATATATATATATATATATATATACATTATGTTGCAATTTTCCTTGTTTGGTTAAAGATTTAAAAAGCCTGTGTTAAGTTTTAAAGAAATGTATTTAAAATAATCATGTATTTTATCTATTGTGCGGCAAAACTAAAACAGTGATAAACAGCATTAAAACTCTTGGTGTTTAACTTATCCATATGTCTAGCAAAATTATTTTGCAGAGTAAGTTGCCTTATTAGAATACCTGAGTACTAATTTAAAGTGAACTATATATATATATAAATATTATGCAGAAATTTGCCACATTTCATATTGTTTATGTTGACAGCAGTAGCAAATCTTACTTTCTGACATTTAAATACAAAAAAATATCAGCTGTGGTTTTTTGCTGTCTCATCTTTCCAAGATGACACACACACAAGTTTGTTTTTCTATCCCCATGGGGACCTTGCATTGACTTCCATTCATTCTCTAGCCATCCAAAATCAGCATCTATACCCGTGGGGACCAGGCTTTGGTCCCCATGAGGCTGTTTTTCCTGAATCTGGTCCCCACAATGTAGCAAAAACGTGTCCACATACACACACACACACCTTACCTCATCTCTTTCAGTCACACATTGTGCCATTTTCTCCATGCCACTTGTTTCATTCACTGTGGATGAAAAACACATTTCACATTTAGAAAGTAACGGCATTACTGTGGGTCAACATGATCAGTTTCAGAGGTTTAATTAAAGACAAGCATCAACTCATCATTTTCCCTAAAATTTCTAATCCTAATATTCTTTGGGATCATAGAAATAAAAGACCTTACAATATTACTTAATAATTAATAGTGTTGACATGTCAAGGTTGCTTTTGTTGTTGTTTTCAAAAATGACTGATGTTGAAGTTACTTGCGTCTAACTTTTATTGCATCACTCTGCCTCTGATAAAGTCAGCTGTAAACAAGCGGTTTTAAGTTTTAAGAGTGGAATCAATTTGTTACAACAGTTTTAGTACCTAATTATCTAGCTCTGCCTCATGTCTTTCGGCTCTCTGTCTGAACACAGACCTGTAAAAATCTTGGTGTTATCTTTGACAAACACCTCACCTTGAATTCTCGTGTCTCTGCTGAACTTTTCGCTTCCTGTCCCTATCAGCAGCTTGAAATCCTCAGCTAAGGCACCTATTAACCATCCCAAAATCCTACTTAAAGACCATGGGAGACGGTGCCTCCTCTGTTAGAGCTCCTGTTCTTTGGAATAACCTCCCTGAAAAGACCAGACCGGCTAACTCCCTGTCCTCTTTTCAATCTCCTCATTGCTAAGTCACGATGTTCAGTCAAATAATCATAAATTACAGAACAAAATCAGTGATATATTCCTCTCATGTAGATGTGTCCCTAACTTAAACATTTGTAAACAATATTTGTTATGGGATGCCGACTACCACGTGTTTGTTTATCTACAAAAACAGCTGAAGTGACTGAAAATAGGTCAACGTTGGTGCTGAAGAACTTACATTTTTCACGCTTATGCAGCTAAAAAAGGGTTGAAATGTCACAAACGGAAGCTTTGTGATTTCTTTTAGTTTTTTATATTGACAGAAAATTGTGGTATTATGATTTTGTTTTTGACAGGGCTTTTCTTTCAGGACTCTTAGTTGTAAAAGTAAAAGACCTGCCGTAGAACGCCAGTAAATTGGTTCAGTTTGTTATTGAATACACTTCTGCACCTCTGTTTGAGCAGCTTCTTCACTGCAAGGAAGGAAACTGTGAATAATTTGTTCAGTTTAGTGCAGCCATTCTATTCGAATGTGGCTCTCTAATGATGCAGAATGTTTCCATTAACAAAAATTAAAAACCAAAAAAACTTTCAAGTAAACACCGGCACAAGTCTTGTCCAGAAGAGATGAGGCGAGGCTTCATTTCAAGTCGGACGGGTCTGATGCAGAAAAATAAAACAATTTTAAAAAGGAGAGATCGGTGATTGAGCTGGAGCAGAGCAACACTGACACTGTAAACATGACTAATGGCTCACATTATATGATTTATAGTAGCCAGAGGAGGGTTAAGTTGCGTGCTATAATTTATGCTAATCATGGAGCAGTCCCGAGTGACATCATGAGCTGTCAGGTAGCATTTTACACCAACATGTGGGCAGCCTTCTGTAGTAGATGTTGCTTGAATACACTTTTTAGACTCCATCATAACTCATCAGAAACATACCGACTGTACTGCATGTTAGAAAACATGAAACCTAAGAATTAAACAAGTCAAAAAGCTTAGATTATTATTTTTTTTGTTGGAGGGGAGCGACATTATTTTCACCTTAGCACAAGAAAACAAATCAACAAAAATAAGAGAAAAATGCTCAGTTTTATGCAATATTAAAAGATGTAATGCTTAGAGTTTGTGTTGTGAATGATGCTCAGCTTGAATTTTAATGATGTAAAAGTGAATAATTTGTACATCTAATGATCACTTTTTGAGAACGTCTTCAAAATTAATTTAGCGGTTGATGAGATGTTTTGTAAACAGGTAAATAGGGTTGATGCAACAGTTCATAAAGTTTCATCAGCAATCTTTCACACTGAGCAAAACTTTTGGAGTTTGTGTTTTGAAAAACTCAGCTAAAAACACACAAAGTTTTAACACAAGTTAGCATCAATATTTTGTGGCTTTAGACCTTTTCTATTTCAATCTGTGGACTCACATGCACAGTTTGTCTGTCTGAAACTGGGACATTCAGTTTTCAATGAACCAAGAAATCAAATTTGAACACCGTGTTTTTAACAGTTATAACACCTGAGTTCAACGCAGTAGCTTGTATTTATTATTTGTTTTGTTTTGTTTTTTTGGTCAAAACATAAATGATATACTCTTATTTCATGCTTGTATATCTATGCAGAAATAACATATGTTAAATGTATGTCAGCAACAACAGTGAGATTTTCTTGCAGAACTCCTAAATCCCTCTTAAATCCTGGACCAAAAAACATTTAAATAATAAATAAATAAATAAATAAATAAATAAATAAATAAATAAATAAATAAATAAATAAATAAATAAATGTCTCCTTTGACATAAAATATAAAAACAATGTTTGCTTTAAATCATTTGCACAGTAGTGTGAATTTTTTTCAATTTTTACCACACATTTCTTTTTTCAGTCACAAATAAAATCAGGATCTATTAGATGTTTAGAGGCAGCATTCCAACACTAGAAGTTGCCTCATTCTCACAAAGGTCAGGTGGTAATGGCCTGGAGGATTATACTGGAGGGGAACAGATTTGCTGCATGCACACGCACACTCTAACCGAAGACTTCTGTGATTGGTAAAGTGCCCCCCGGTGTGGATTTGCTGTTGCGATCCACCACAGCGCTGAAGCACCTGCCATGTATTTCCCCAGCCGGCCTCTGATTAAAAGTGATGGCTCTGGAGCGTGAGGCTGTTCCAGCGATCAGAGCACCAATCTATTCTTCGGCAGGGTGTAGACCCTTTGCTGTGTGCTGCCAAAGCCCCTCCAGGGTCCCCTCTCCTGGAACCGACTCTGGTATGTGAATCATTACAAATGATATGCCCTGCAACATCAGAAGGAAGATGGCCGGGGAAGGTCTTTGGGCAGGTCCGACTGCAGGCTGAGGATGGCTTTAATGTCAACTGAGCAGTTAGTCATGTTAGAAGCTTGAAAGCAAAGTTGCTGCTAACGCTAACAACACCGGCTGAGCTGCCTGACAGGTGTTGTGTTTCAGTGATGCTGGGAAAATATGGCAGCAGCCAAAAGGTTGAAGGAGGCGCAATTTTCATGGAGTGTCCAGATTTTTTACTACTCGGAAACGCATCGAGTTTAATGACGCTTCAGACACAGAAAATTAGCGGGGAAATGAATTGCACCACCAAAGTGAGGTCAATTTGCACAGATAAATCCATGAAGAGCAGTGGGGTGCATCATTGAAACTGCTCTGCTTGCACTAATGAGCAGGTTAATTGTCCATTTTGTTTATTGTGAGAAAAAAAAATGCCTGAAACCAATTTCCCCAAGACGCATATCCAAGCCTTATGTGCTGGAAAAATAATGCAACTATGAAAATTTCCAAAAAGATTTGCAAAGTAAGGTTCTTAATTCCCCCCTGAAATAAAGTTCTCACACATCACGTGGAGCACACAGTGTTTGGTTGAGAGAGATTTCCATGGTTACAAACAAAACAACATTGCAGGCCACCCTCCAGCTCAGGACCTGTCACAGCTAAGCACCAGCTTCTCATTGCAAATACATTTGAACAGGATCTTTTAGATGATCCAGAGGCCAGATGTCACTGGCTTCTTAATAACTTTCTGGAGGCTAGTTCTGGTCACTGTGGCAATTACCTTTATGTCAGGCCTCTAAAAGATATGTCTACCCACGGGACAAGCAGGCAGCCCACTCCGTACTGCTCATCGCAGATGAATGTTGAAGCTGATTCATCCTGACTCACCGTGTGACTTGCTTCTGCTCCGGCCGCTGTCGGCATTTCAGTTTTCCCAAGATTTCTCTAAAAAAAAACAAAAAGACAAAATAAATGAAATGTTGTTATTTACTTTACAAAAGGTGTCCAAATATTGCAAATATGGCATCAAAAACACAATAGTGAAACCTATAATCACATTATTTAAATGTGACATTTACTTCAAGGTTTGAAGTTAGATTTTGTGCTTCTTTATGAAAACAGGGTAAAAAGGTCCAAACTGGAAGAAAATTTATTCAGTTTAGAACACACTTCTGACTCACATGAAATAGTGTAACATAAACTGAATATAATTGCTTGTGATGTAAGATAAAAGGATAGTGAAACCAACACAACGCTAAACCCGTATTTTCTCTCCTTTGATATAACAAGAGAGAATATATATATATATATATTTTTTTTTCTGAATGTTGGCATATTTGTATAAAGGCTGTAAATTCACACGACTTGTTACATTATGAAATTTTCACTTTGCTCTACAAACCATATAAAAAATGGGCATAATAGGTTGACTGCTGAATCTGAATTGGCCATAGATGTGAGAGAAAGTGTGTCTCTTTGTATTCGTCCGACTGACAATCTGTTCAGGGTGTAGTCTACTTCTTGGCAAGCATCAGCTGGAAAATACTGAGGCCCTGGATGATTCACAACTAAAGCCAGTTTATTTGTTTTATATGAAAAACAGCCAAAAGTAAGAAAAGAGAAAAGCAATGTTATTTTTTTTTTCTACTTTCCTAAACCCTTTTATACTGAATGAACTCAAACATTTTGTAACTTTTATCATGAATGCATAAAAACAATTTATAGGACATGCTTGCATCTATAGCATTCAATTTAAATTTTAAATTGACCAGTATGGTTTCTCTGTTTTGTGTTTGAGGAATCCCCTCCAAAAAAGAAAAAAAAATGTATGCATACAATATTTTCAAAATAAAAGCCTCCACAAAATATTTTTACACTACTGATCAAATCTTCATTGGGT
Source organism: Cynodonichthys magdalenae (assembly GCA_031762555.1). Taxonomy (NCBI): domain Eukaryota; kingdom Metazoa; phylum Chordata; class Actinopteri; order Cyprinodontiformes; family Rivulidae; genus Cynodonichthys; species Cynodonichthys magdalenae. The sequence continues at coordinate 7,871,906 of JARVJO010000061.1, forward strand.
TGAAAATATCTAAGTTTACACTTTTACTCACTGTATAGATATATAACTTATACTGTAAAATAAGAAATTGTTTTTAAGATCAGATTGACTTTAAGGCAATCATGTTTTTGTACCACATATCTGAAATAGCTGCTACAACTCACTAAGTGTTCATCAGATCTGGTTATACGTGTAGCATTTCCACCCTTAGGTCAGTATTTCTACACTCTGTAGAAAGCAGATGTAACATTACCTGGTGTGCTGCATTTGCAGGAGTGTGTAAAGTTCATGCATGTTTTTTTGTTTTTCTGTAAGACGTACAGGAAAAGGAAGAAGCCAAACCACACAGACAGATATCCGCCTCTGGTAACTTTGCCTTGTGCAGCTGAAATGAAGTCTGGTGTTTTTCAGCTCCATAAGTCTGCAGTTATTATCATAATAATGTCTTGTTTCAAGTCGCCCTGAAACGCCTCTAGCGCGGCTGCACCGATTAAGAAATCTTAATTAAGCTTTTGTAGATTCTCCTTCATCAGACCTTGCCTCAGTTTTTTTTTCTTTTTTTTTTACAAACACTCATATTCCTCTAGTCCTGTTATTTAAGAGCCAAAACTTCCAACCTAAATGAACAAGGTGTGCAGAGAGACAGTGAAAGAGACGGAAAGCAAAGCCCATGTTTCAGCGCGAGCTTTCAAGTTCCCCATGCTTTTTTTTTTTTCCTCTCTCGGGGCATTTAAGTATTAGATATCCCTGTGCTGATCCGCTTGTTGTCACAGCAATTTCCCCAGTTGCTCATCATACTTAAACTCCTCTCTCATTTCCATTATAATTATCCCAGACAAAGCTCACCTGAGATTTACACCGAAAGACAATTTAGTTTCACCTCTGCAGCGACGCAGCATGACACTCAATGTGTAATGGATAAGACAGTTCGAGCTGCTAGGAAGACAAGTGCCATGTCTTTGTTGTTCACAGAGGTGAGGGAATCTTCCTGTTGGGAGCTCACAGATTTCTGTTTGCAGCCGTGGCTGTTATTTTGATGCTATAAGAGTCAAATCGAATTAAGAGCAGAGCTCACTTGAGGTATTACTAAGCAGCAGCCTCATCTGGGAATGAGGCCAGCTGTACTGGTCGATTAAACGGCTGAGGCTGTCATGAACTACATTGTGGGACATTAGTACTGGGTTGCTTCATTCATCTGTGTTTTCGGGGAACAACTGTCTTAATTAAGCATCGTGCACGCTGATGGATTGGTCAGGTTCACTATTAGATATATTGATTTGGTATTCCATATCCAACTACTTGCTTTGGGCCTTAAGGTGCCACTACAGTCTGACTTCAAGGTACTGCAAAGTCATGCAGAAATGCAAAGCAAATTGCCTTATTTTTCTTTGTCATATCAAGGGGTAATGTGACCTTAAACGGAAAAATTTGTAAGCAAAATTTGCGACCAGAAACTATTGTTTGATATAGTTCACAATAGCCTTTTTATATCTGGTTTAATTCGTTGTAAGTACCTTTAAGTAGTGTTGGAAAAAAAAAAGCTATATTTACTGGCCAAAGTAGCACAGAGTAGGATACATGCAGCATGTCAGACAGAAAGGTTTGTTAGTATGTAAGTGTGACAAAACAAATAATGCCAGACGACCCAGTTTGTTAGCTGTGTACACGCTTGTTTCAGTTAGGCTTACAGCAAAATTATAATTAGTCTGGGAGTAGCGCACAGCATCTCGGTGAGGATTCAAACAGCCGCTGCTCTGTACTTTCAACATCTGCTTCTCTCAGTGATCCCTACAACGGGGCCTGGGGAGAGTGAGCAGTACTAATTACTAATAAAACTAGCTAAGCTCATTGCTGTGAATTATTGCAGCTTTATCTGAAGTGGACCAGAAATCGCTCCCGAAGCTAAACGGCTTTGAGATACAAGGAGGGATCACAGTTCAGAACTGTGTCTGGTCTGGATTAACACTTTGCTCCTCTTTAGTGGTGTAATGGTTCTACTGCCTGGACACAACTGCAGGACTCAAGGGTTAGAGAAAATCATGATATACACCAAACAGGCTCGTTGAGGTAGTTTGACTAAGGACAGATGAGATGGAGGATGACTAGCTGTGGCAGCACCTAAACAGGAAACAAAAAATATCTTAGGCTTGTCATGTTAAACTTTGTAAGATAACAGTTTAGTGCAATCATAGTATTGGTTTTGTTTGTGCGCAACAAGTTTATTTTTCTCTAATATAAAATAATTTACCCATCAGTGCATTTGTTATTATAGTTGATACAGATGTATCAGAAAATATCTGAAATGAGATGTAATAAGCAGGCACACAGAAAAGTCTTAATTTATAAAAATTATGTAAATAATATACCCCTCCTCCATTCTTAAATAAGACTAATCCTTCTTTTTTTCCCCCCTTGATGTTGCTAAGTGACATCCAGGCAATGCCATTAATTCTGTATTGCAGAAACATGTCACCATCCTCAGTCACCGAACACAAACAACCCTTCAGGGTATTTTCATTAGGACTGTTATTTTTATTTTCTCAAGTAAAATAAGTATTTCAATTGGGCACCACAGAAATGTACTGCCTACTTTGCTGATCTGCAGAAATGATTACTTGGAGAGTTACATTGATGGTGCAAGTATTTCATGTATACTAATGTCTCTGAACTTTAAAACAATACATGTTCTTTTCTGATTAATTTAGCAATTACCTTTAAAAGTTTGTGAAATTATAAGTTGAGTCAGCACTGATCAGATATGAGTAAAAAATAGTTTATGAGGCAAATGTTTTTCAAGGGCTACTGCTGGAGTTCATCACTATTTAACACTTGAAAACACTTTTTATTTCTTTTGTGCTTTAGTTTATGTTTTCTTTCTTTTTTTGTCACTACACTGCGATTGCTGCAATATTTTCCTCTTATAAACATGGTAATATTTTATTTTTAATGACCAATTAGAATAAACTATTAAACTCTTTAAAACATGTGCATGTAGTTAGCTTAAATTTTGTCTCAACAGTTTAAAAAAAAATAGCAAAACAGTTTCGAAAAGCTTTAACTCTCACTAAATGTTGCTTTCCTATCTACCTTTTTTCTGTTTTTTAATAAGGTCACATGCAGGAAAGTGCATGGAGGAGCCACAGAGCTCATCGAGTGGAGAGGCCGTGATAACGGACAGAAGATTCCTCCCATGGGGCCCAGTTCACAGATTCTCAACCCCCTGCGTTTGTTTGCCAGGGGCTCCCCCGAGCTCAAGAGCAACACAGGGAAAATGACATATTTACAGAACATGGAGGACTTTTGGGACTGGTTATCTAACCAGACAGATGTTCAGGGTTCACAGACCAGAACTAAGCGCAGACCCATCGTCAAGACTGGCAAGTTCAAAAAGATGTTTGGGTGGGGGGACTTCCACTCCAACATCAAGACCGTCAAACTCAACCTCCTGATCACAGGGAAGATCGTGGACCACGGGAATGGCACTTTTAGCGTTTACTTTCGCCACAACTCCACAGGGATGGGGAACGTGTCTGTAAGCCTGGTGCCACCTTCCAAGGTTGTGGAGTTTGAGATCGCCCAGCAATCCACGCTGGAGACCAAAGACACCAAATCGTTTAATTGTCGCATTGAATACGAGAAGACAGACCGCAACAAGAAAACCGCCCTGTGCAACTTTGACCCATCCAAGGTGTGCTATCAGGAGCACACGCAGAGCCATGTGTCATGGCTGTGCTCAAAACCCTTCAAAGTCATATGCATCTATATCGCCTTTTATAGTGTGGACTACAAACTGGTTCAGAAGGTATGCCCTGACTACAACTACCACAGTGACACACCGTACTCTTCCACAGGATGACCTAACTGTTCTATATGCATCGGCCTTTTGTTTTACCTTTAAACTATGTCAATGTCAAACTCTAAACTCATTGTTCTGAACTACCTAAACAGCTTGAGATATGTTGAAGAGTCAACTCACAAAGGGACAATTATACTGGAGAAACGTTTGTACATATTGCACATGTATACAGAAAAAAACTTAGTGTTCTGTGTCCGGGGACTTTGAATTTAGGGGTTTAAGTGAGATGCAGCGATAGCTACGAACCCTGGGTAAAATCATAGCAGCACATGTTCTTTGATGTAATTACTATGTTGTCCAGATGTTTTCTTCAAGGCTAAAATGCGAGAGGGGCTTTTGACAGTGCTATCAAACTATTTCCTCACCTCATTTAAAAAGTTGGGAATTGAAGACCAAATTTTTGAATCATTTAATTATTACAATAAACAAATGTTTAAAATTGGACATAAAAAAGAAGAATTAAATTTCAAACCTTGCTACATTTTGAATAATTAGTAAAAGTTATTTGGTCGTTGCCTTTGAGCTGACTTTCATGAGTACGTTAACAGAACTTGAAAAGAACATTCATTACTTCAAATGAGGTTTTTTTAAGCTTTCAATAATTAATTACAGCCATTTTTGTTATCTTTTTTTTCCAATAGGTATGGAATAGAAGCAAATTGATTGATTCAACCTATTCCAAATTGCCTGTGACAAAATAAAGTGGTCCAACAAATCTAATTTCAAAGAAACTTGAGAGCACAATCGTAAATTATCACTCATTATCACCCGTCCGTATGTAAAGTGGCGTGCTCTTGTGCTTCCTCCTGAAAACGTCTTGGTTTCTTGCTACAATTATCCTAAGGCATGTGCGTGCTGAGCCACTCTGAATCCCAACATCTGTGTTTGCTGAATGCACTTTGAGGCATCAGCCTGCCGAGCAAGCCACACACTGGATTAATGTGTCAGGAGAGCAAGGGAGGGGGAGGCAATAATTGCAGGACAGGTGGATTTAGTGAGTCTGGCAGACAATTATCAGCACTTTGTCATGGTCCCGCTACCAGCCCTGACATTACCTGTCTTTAATAGGCTTTAATTAGCCTGGGAAATCCATTCACCAAGAGAGGAGAAACTGAAAGAGAGAAAAAAAATAAATTAAAAACGGAGCAGAAGGAAAGAATGCGTCCACATTTTTATCGAGAAGTGGGGATAAATTTGAAATATCAAGCTTTTTTTTTTCACTTGCACAGCAATCCTAAAATGGCAGATTTAAGTGTACAAGCAGAAAACATCCAGTCTAGCGGTGTAACGTTCTTCGATCTAGCAATCACCGAGACAGTTTGAAAAGGTTTTCTTGAAAACCATCTCCACGTTAAATGCCGTGGATTGCGTTGCCTGCACTTATCCCAGGTTCTTGGGTTAGGGCATGTGCCACTGATGACACTGCAACTGTTTCTATCGATGCTCCTTTATTTTTCCATCATCTGTAAATGATCCTGTTACCTTGTTCACATGAGGTGATGTGTATGATAAATCAGAATTGGTATACAATGTTTTAGTTTCACTCCTTTGTGCAAATGCTGTGTATTACTGTGCAACTCTAAAACTTAATGTGATCAATTATAGCTTTAGAGCTAATGATTTTTCCTAAGAAATATTATGTATTCTCTATTTTTGGTGTTTTATCATAAATAATGTAGAAAAATGTCCTATTTATTGCCTACATGCATAAATTGCTTTGAATTTATTTTTTTTGTAGATGCAGATTAGTCCTATTTTTTATTTCTCCTTGCTTGTTTTGTTTTATTTTATTTTTTTCTGTAAATTAGATAAAAAAGTGCACCGATATGTGTAATTTCCTTTTTTTTATATTTGTATTCAAAGAACGCTTTTTTTGTGTGTGTGTCAAAATGTGATGGTAATGATCAATTTAGGTTTGTATGGCATTAAACCTCACATAAAATGGGCTCATAGTATTTGTCACTGAGTCTGCCCTGGTGTGGAGGCATTTCAGTTGTCTTGTTTCATTTCTGAAAGGACTTCTCAACAGGATAAACACACCATTTTAAGAGGTACATTTCAGTGTAGCTTTTTAATGGGCAATAAATCTGTGTCCACAGGCGTGGATGATACCAGAGGTACACCTCAGGGAGCACATCCATTTTGTTGTGGCCATCAGGGACAGGGGTCTTTTCATTCGCTTCCATTACTCTTATCTGATCAGGATGAGGCACCTACTCCTTCTGCATCAAGTCACACCAAGCTCCCCTGCTGCACTCATCCAAATCTTTAGAAAAAAAACATGTAAACATATATTACACTTTTTATAGTTCTGTATTAGTAATACATTTTTAAACAAACAAAACTAATCGTTATAACTAGTTATTGTCTGCCACTGGGTAACAGGGGACATGTTTGCCTGTCTGTTAGCAAAATATCAAATGAACCACTAGGCAGATTTGAGTGAAACCTTCTGAAATGAATCACTGAATGCACATGGACACTTGATTAAGTTTTGGACTGAATATAAATCAAAATGGCCGCTAGAGCTAATTGACTTTATCCAACTCAAACATAGCTATAAAACAGTCAGTCATAAAGATATTGATCTAAAATTTGGTGGGGTAATAGCTGGTAATTGACAACACTATGAGCAGTTCATCTTCCTGTATGACATTCCACATTATTTTCAAGGTCTTGCCATAATGGATACAACTCCATTTGTCAGCATAAGATCATTTAAAACTGACGCATTCCTTTAAAGAATGGAAGGTCTTTAACCATTTTTAAATTTTTTTATGTTAAATACAAGTAAGTGTTTTAAATGATATATAATGCAGAGCTTTATAAATCAGTTTTAGTATCACCTGCAGTGTCACCACCCAGTGTTTTTTCGCTACAATCCAAATGGCAAGAATTCTTCATTTTTGACAGCATCAGTGCAGGCATCTTCTCTTTCAAGCATTACAGTTAACAGAGGAAAGCGAGGGAGGAAGATAAAAGGTTGAAGAGGCGTCCTAAAGCTGCGATGGTATCAGGCCATTTCCAAGGATCGCTGCTGAGAGGGGCGGACGTGGATCAGCAAGCCGCTGATGAAGACGTCTCTACTTGCAGGAAAGAGCGGCCTCGGAGCCACTTTAATTAGAGCTGGCGCCTTGCATTCACATAAAACAAAAGAAAAAGGTCTTTTATGTGTTGAAAAGGGGTTTAACTTGAAGCTATCCCAGTGCAGTTACCGTGCATGTCCTTTTGATTAGCCAAGTAAAGTGTTTTGTAATTATGTCTAAAACAGAAGTGGGGGGAAAAAAATGTAAATCTCAGCCTAACATCCACGTCTATTTAAACCATCATTAAAATGACTGCAGAAAAGTATGACACTCACTGAAAGTAAAATATTTGGTCAAACTAACAATCTCCAGGTAAAAATACAGAGATAAATTATTCAGTCACTTCAAACTGCTGGAAAATGTTTTAATGGGTTAATGCAGGCATTCTTGCAGACAACAACTTCATTTTTATTTTTTGCACTTCCAAAGTTTTGACATGATGCTGATTGACGAGTAACATCATAGAAAAATGACGCTACTCTTGGTTTACAAAATCCTCTGAAGTGTCTGTCACACCACACTACATACGAGACGGACTTAACATGACGACCCCCCATTCAAACACAGAATAACATTGTCAGTAGAAGTGATGCTCAGCATCCTACAGATATCCAAGCATGTAAGGACAATTTTGCACATACTCAATTCATGTTGTCTGCACACATATCAGATAGTTGCAGAAAATAAATTGATAGAAAACATGACTGGAACTTGGACACTTTCTCTTGACAATAACACGACCATGCATTTGTCTCTCCATTTTTAGTTTACCACAATATACTGAGAAGATATATTTGCAAATTGGCAATACTAAAAGAAAAATTCTCTAAATTTTATCCATAACAGTTCACAGATGTATGATCTGGAATATGTCGCTCAAATGGGAGAATAAGAACATTCCAATGTTTTAGGACCAAAGTATTTTTACGTGGATTGACACTGGTCTTTAAAATGGCAGATTACTATTTTTCCCCCACACAAATATGCAACATAAAGGACTTTCTTGTACATTGGTCTTTAAAGATGGTTCAACTGTCACTTACATCAAAATGGTGCCATCAATATGGGGCATACACATTTTTTAAAAAGTGTAAAGAACTGACATTGCACTGAGTGTTCATGCTTTTTAATGTCTAGTCACAAAACGGGCTAAACATTACAAATATATAATATTTCCCATTTAGTTAAATCTTTGTCACGTTCCTATAGAACTCCTTATCAAAATGACTATACATGGGAACTAGTGCAACCTGGAGAAGGCCTGGTCTTTGTGACAAGGCAGGCACAGAGTAAAATAGACGAAGCGCTCTAGAGCAGGTCCAGAGCAATGGCAGATATATTAAGGCCATTTTAAAAATTACAGGAAAAAAAAAAACTGTAGCTGAGAACTTGGCTTGCTGCCCGGCAGAACAGAATTCAGCTGAGGCAGCAAAGCAAGCGAGCAAGCAACGCCGATTGAATCAACTGTTATCCAAATCCATTTATGTCAGCCTTCCATGTGCCAGCCTTCCCACATCTCTGGCCAGAAAGCTTCACTGTCCCTTATTCAAGTGTGTTCAGTTTTGGTGGAAATAAAAGTGGCACCCCACAATAGTCCTTTCTTTGTAAACCCATGCTTCACACCCTTCAGCTTAGTCCTGGGTCAAAGTCGGGCAGTCAGGACTGTTTTAGTCGCTTCCTTGGAAGACCAAAGGGGGGGCACTGAGCCGAAGCCAGGGCACGGAAGGCTTCAGCTACCAAGTGTGGATGGGACTGGATCATTGACTTCCAGCCTGCAGTCTCCATTATATCTGTGGCATGACTGTAATCACAAGCAAAATAAAGTTAAGACTAATGCATGCTAATTAGCACATTAAATAGGTACAA
>JARVJO010000061.1:7894010-7930674 GCA_031762555.1 Cynodonichthys magdalenae
CCTTTTACAACATGACACTTTTTGAATTTTGTAAAAATACATTCCTACTTAGGGTATAACAGCAGCATATGCATACTTTTACCAATAAAGCAGCATTTCCCTAATAGCGTAACAAAAAGACACATAGACTTGAATCGTTTTAACAGCTGTCGACAAACAGTAATACTCTGTATGACGATCTGTATCCAATTGTTTCTACATTGTTTACAAAATGTTCAAGGCAGCAGCACATCTTTTAGCTGGCATGAAAAAAAAAGTGTAAACAAATAAACCCTGTCATGGCAATTCTCTACCTCCATCCAGTGTGTTTCCACAATGACCGTTTTCTTGCTTTCATTTACAATTATGAATGTTCTTGCCCCACCTATTTAATGGATCTTAACCCACAAACCAGTAAGAGCACTCCAGTCAACAACCAACTTCACCTAATTATTCAAAGGTCCAAAATTAAATAACAAAAGGTATTTAGCTTCTGCAGTAGCTGTCCTAAATGTTTACCTCTTCATATAAGCAGTACTTAGACTATTAATTCTCTTCTTAAGACCCATCTCTGTTTGCCAGTTTATTTAATTAGAAAACAAGACATCTATTTATCTTTAATATTTAGGCTTTTATTTGTTTATTGTATTGTCTTCTTGTAGCTTCAAAACACTTTGTTCGACTCATTTGTTTGTAAATTTACTATGCAAATATATTTGACATTAATAGTAAGTGACAACCACAAGTCAGTCAATCAGATTAGTTGACTCGAAATTATTCACAATCACAGGCAACTTTGTTTGTTTGGACAACACATTAGCTGTAGTTGTGCAACAACGCCTATAATATTACAGATCATGTGAAACGATCAGGAGTCTAAATAGCTACTTTAACAAAGCTTGAAGTAAAAGTATTGCATTTATTTTGAGCTACAGCTTACGATAATCGTTATTTAGGATGTAAACGGCTGCGACAAAGGATGGAAAAATACAAGCGAAACAAGAGCTTGACTGAGCTGTAATTTCCAAGTATCCATCGCTGCATGATTTAGGTGACTAAACGTTTACACCCGTGTAAGTAAAAATCATTTAACAAAGAGAAACAAAACATAAAGCTCATTGTTTAATGGGCGATACGTTTTAGGCTAACCTAAGCTAACACCAGCAAGATTATGTCCACTTCACTTTAGCCTTTCCACCCTAAATACAATGAGCAGTGATATGTTGTAGCATCAAATCTATTTACGTATCCCCTGGATGGTAGCCAAACATTTGTTATATCAGGTCTTATTTACTACAAAAACAAGCCAAAAAACATCCAAGTAAAATTGGTAACGTTACGTTTAGACTCCGCAGTACCCGGTGTAAAACAAAGGCCCTTCACTGAATCCTGTGGCAGGATGCTAGCTGAGCAAGCTAACGCAAACCCCTCACGCTAATGGAGGAAAAAAAACATCAGCTAACTAGCAGCTAGCCTGGGCTAATCTCTGCACTGGCTGCTCTCAAAAAGTTTAAAAAGACGTGACGGTGGCGTACCTTTCAATTTTACACCCCCATATATATCGAATGACGCATTTAGCTTTGTAATACGTTTGCTCCCTTCAACGTCCGTCACTTTGCACTCTGTTTCATTCAGTCTCTTCACAGGGTTTCTTTGTCTAATTTATCTTTGCTAGCTTACACTTGTCTAGCTGGCTTGTAGCTTAACAAACTGGAAAATATACCTATTGCGCATGCGCGTAAAATTTACGTTCAATGGACCGTATTCATCTCACCTTACACATAGTTAAAGTTGATTGTTTGATAATTGAAATTCTCTCTATACACAATATAGTATAATATAGATGTTTTGAAGCCGAATAAAGTCTGGTAAGGCAGGTATTATTAAAACAATTTTGTGTCAGATTTTAATAAGAAACACACTTATTATTTAAAAGCTTAATGCACATATGAAACACGTTCAGTTTCATATTAGGAAAATACATTATCAAAAAAGGCGCAACAAAATAAAAAAAATGTAAAAATAAATTTTATGGGTAGTTAGACCCACATTTACATATTTATCTATACAAATAAAGTTTTTATTTGTGCTATTGGATTTTATTTTTTGCCCTGTGTAATATTCTCAATCTGTGAGTTCAGAATCATTCTTGCATAATGAATCTGATCTGTAAAAATGACAGACTTATAGTCATATTTGCATTTGTTACTTTCAAGTAACTTCAGCAGACATCTACTGTTCATCCAGTTGCTACTTTTTCAAGAGTGTCATCACAATCTGTCCACATGAAACTTTTAACTTTAGTTTAGTCACATTTTACACATTACATTAAATATTATTTCAGATCCAAGACTTTATTCAATATTATATATGCTGGATAATCTGTCCGTCTAACTAATTCTATTCTTGTGTGCAACAGTGTCAATGAAAACGAGTCACTATCTTACTATTATAGCCGCAAGAATTTGAGGTTTGACATCTGCCATCATGTTATTAAAACATTAGAAACATACACCTTATAGTTTTTCAGTGTAAGTACAAAGAGCAAGGGAATGATGTCACATTTGTTGCTGCAGCTACTGTATGGAGAAAATATCAATAAATGATGCTGAAAAACATAACATGGAATCCAAGTCTGCTGTACAGTGGTTTAAAATAATTTTAAGGCTATTATTTACCAAGGAGAATGGATGCTTGAAAGTTCAAATTTAATGGGATCTGTTCCTTCTTTAGTCCTGAAAGGGTCTCATTTAGCCATTTGTTTGGAATTGGGAGCCAGCTTTGGTTTTGCGCAGGATTCTTTCACAAACAACATATTTGAAAAGGCAAATTAAAACTTTTACTATACAGCTTGTCTCAGTTATCCTCATACAATACCAGAGACATTCATCTTTCCTGCATGTACAGTAAACACAGTCCTTTTCAGCAGTCTGACTATACAATCAAAACAGGAATCAGTGGCACTACAGGTGGCTTTAGTGCTCTGTGGACATGTCACAACTGGTAGCTGCACCACAGACAACCACTACAGACATTACAAGAGTTGTGTGAGGTATTTTATGCGGAGTTGTAAAGTAACTAAGTACAAATACTTTAGAACTGCACTTAAGTAAACATTTTGGTTTTCTGTTTACTAGAGCAATTATTTTTTAGTCTACATTTTTACAAAATTATCTGTACTTTCTACACCAAAAAGCAAGAAGTGGAAAGTTGTTACTTCTATTTCATTTTTGCTTGTTTTCATTCCACTTGTTATTGTATGAAAAAATACTATTCTGATAAATTGTGCCTTCTGGATAGAGTGAATTTAATTGTGGTTAAATGAGAAGTACCATTTCTGACACTGCATGTGACATAAATCATGTCACACTCCAGCAGGACATAGCAGACATGTCTAGTATGAAGATGTATGCTATTTTTTTTTACTTTTTTTACAATAACATTTTAATAAAACATAGTCATTTCAGCCTTTAGAAAAAATTTTTTTTTGGGGAAGTCACTTCCCAATAAATGTCATTATGGTAAAAAATCTAACTTCACATTTTTTGCTCAGTACTTTTATTTTCAATACTACAGTAGTAGTACAACTTGTGTCAGACATTTACTTTTGATACTGAAGTACAAAAAATATCAGATACTTTAAGACTTTTAATTCTTTTCAATTCAGTTTATTTATGTAGCGGAAAATCACAACATACGTCGTCTAAGAGCACTTTACACAAAAAACAATCTAAAGAAGCCAGCAGATTGCGTTGAATCACTTTATCACAATCTCCCATCCTGAGCAGCACATTGGCGAACATGGAAAGGAAAAACTCCCTTTTAACAGGAAGAAACCTCAAGCAGAACCAGGCTCAGGACAGGCGGCCATCTGCCTCGACCGGCTGGGTTTGGGGGGACAGGAAAGACACTCAGACAAACACAGAAGGACTGGTCCAGGTGTATTAACTTTTGGAAAAGAGACTTTACTTTACTTTTACTCAAGTAATATTCTTATAAGATACTTTAACTTTTACTAAAGTAATTTTATGGTAAGATATGTGTACTTTTACTCAAGTATCACTTTATACAACACTGATTTTATGAGTGACATCAAAGAGTATTTCTAAATTCAAAACATGTTTAGGTGCATGACTGCTTGGTATAGCTGTTATTATTGAATATGCTGTTATAATACGCATCATAATCAACATTAAGTGGTTAAAACATATTGAGTTTCCCTATAAAAAATAAATGGGCAGTTTTCAGGTTAAATATCATTCTTAGTATAATCTTAGTTCAATGCTGTGATTTTCTTACTAAATCTGCATTGAGTAAAAACACTTAGAGACATGGATCTTTATTTCCATCTCTGAAGCAATTAACATGTTAAAAACATTTAGATTGCAATCAAAATGAATTGCAGCTGCTGTTGTTTTGTTAATGGAGATTAACACCCAATTAGACACAAACTTTATAACAACAAAAGAGCAGTACACCTAAGTTTTGCTGTGTACCTAATTTTTAATAAGGGAAGGAAAGAAATATGTCATAAAAAAGATTAATGCTTGATATAAAAGTAGAACTTTTCATTCATGTTGTACAAAAAGACACATCCAGTCACTGAAAGTGGTTATTTTATAGGCTAGTAAAACAGAAAAAGTGCAAATAAGGAAATATTGATGTAAGTCTCTGATGTAATGTCCCATTATCCCTGATTCTTTCATCTGGTTCTGATGTCTGTTGTATGTCAAACACAAAGCAGCTTCTGGGAAGCCATTCTCTGAAACAATACCCCATAAAAGCTCCTTGTAGGGTTGATAACCAATTCTTCGTCACACACTGTTCTGTGGAGCAAGCAATAAAAATAAATAAATAAATAAATAAAACATCTCTGCACCAAATTTGATTCATCTATGATAAAGCTTATGTTTTTTTCTGTATAGTGATGAAAAGCACCTAAGCAAGTTTGTTTATTTGTTAAATACAAGGTGGTAAAATGTCAATTTTTTGCTGACCACATCAAATGTATTTAATACCACAGTGATGATGCACTGACCCATCTTGAAGTAGAAAGGTTGGTTGATATAATCACACTTAAAGAGATATGGGGATACAAGTACGCTTATCGCAAATTTAAATCAGTTTCATTTTAGGGCAGGAAAATAGCCTTTACCGAGCACATATTCTTATCTGCTGTTCTTAAAAAATAATCTTCAAAGTTAGCAAGTATGCAGTTTATTCTTTGCACCTGGTACTTCACATTTTAACACACAATTTAAAATGTGTTTTTTGCCTCTACATAAATCTTTTTGTCATGATTTTCTTGTCAAGTTTACCAAAGCCTAAACAAACAAGTCGGCTTCACCATTGTCACAAACTCTGCTTATCTTTTTTTTTTTTTAAAGGACAAACCGATAATCATTGATATGAAGACAAATGTAAATTGAGCAAATTTTGCTTATTATGTTATAATTTTTATTTTAATTCTTTTTTTTTTTACTATAGTCTTCATGACAGTGCAACGAGTATCGTTAAACTAACTTTTTTGATATTTATGTTGTTCACAAGTGGATAAACCACTTACTTGACTTCTGTTATACAAACCTTTGAATAAACCCCTGTTTTTGTTTAGAATTTGCTATTATGTAACAAGTTGTTCACATTGCTTCACTAAATAAATGATACATATATATTGATTAAGTTTGTTAATGCATGCTTGGCTTCAAGGGTGATTAATTCTGAATACCTCTTTCATCTCTTTGTGTAATTTGATGTATTCATCAGGTATAAATAGCCCTCTGCATGAATATCTCATTGAGCAATGAGCCTGACAGTCTCCTACTTCCAATGTACAATACTCTAATTAAGAGAATCTCAAACCACTGCTGATATTATTTCTGACAAGCATTGAAAGCCTTAAGTGATGGAGACTGATCCAGACAGAACTTATGAGCATGAAAAAAGGGCTGCAGTGACGAGACGAACCCTGGTGACCTCATCAGAACACGGCCGTACAGATGTCGAGAGAAAAACTGATTTAGACATTAGTCACACCTTTTTTTTTCTACTGTCTTGGCAATAAAGAGATAAGGTTTAACAATGTGGTTGGCAGAAAGGCAAAAAAATCCTCTGTCATCTAATTTGATAAAATCTAACTAATATAATACCTAGATATTAAATGGAAATGAGATATAGCTATAATTTGACAAAATTATAAATAGTTCTCAGTTCATTATACTCTAGAGCTAGTTATTTTATTAATAATAAATAATTATGAATATATGCCATACGTTTCTATTTAGGGACATTTTTCTTTATGAATTTTCTGTCTTTTATTAATCACAACATGAGATCTGTATTGTATTCTTACAAGAAGTTTAGTATAAATGCACCTGAGAGGTAAAAGTTGGATTGTTTTGAAATATTTCCTGAATCAGAATTTATTGTTTCATTAAAGTGCCTGTGACATCAAATGTTTGCAGTAAATATGAATGCATTTTTGGAAAGACAACATAGACACATAATTTTACTCTGTAGAGATGAACAGCTGTCGAGATTTTTGCATGTGAAGTAACAGGAAGTGATGTCAAAGGGGAATGTCTGCATGTAAACAGAGCATTGCTACAAGGCTAACAACGCAGAATTTAATGTCTTTTTACATTATTTTGAGTTACCGAAGAAGAGCCAGTGTTCAAAAAATATTGTAACAACAAATAAACAGAGTTTCATTTCTGAAAAAGTTCCTCTTTGATGTCACTTCCTGTTTCAATTTGTCTAAGCCAAATTCTGAAGAAAATCTGCCAGTTATGTGACAAAATAGGTAAAATTGTGTGTATTATGCCAAGTTTCTTAAATATAAGGATTTTACTTTTTATATTTGAGTGAGATGCATGTCACAGACATTTTAAAGACTTCAAGGTGTTCAGTCTCTGAGTCATAATCCATGATATTCTCACCACTGAGCTTACAAACAGTACAAGGTTCATTTCTGTAAAATATATCCGGTCTGAAAAGATTTTCACTGCTATTGTGGTCAACTAGATAGTTTGTTCATAAAGCACTATTGTAAGGTCAGTACTTTAGTACTGTTTTGTTGTTGTTTTTTGAAAGCAATGTGTTTTTGACATTAAGAAAACTCTTGAAGGGTTTCCACATTAGTTCTAATTTAGACTAGCATTAAATAGTCATTTTATTTATTATTTAATTTATTCTAATAATCAGTTATGTTCTCAATATTCCTTCTTCCACATTTTAATTGAATTATTCCCAGTTTATACTAAGTGAATGAACATAATTAAAAAGGAATAACACATTTTTTTTTCTCTAGAAGGTTTCTCAGTTTTATTGGCATTTGGCAGCATGAGAACAAAGCCAGTGTTGGCTAAGAACACCATTCGCCTGCTTTTGAGATAAACTTGAGTCGTAATAAATGAATGGGAAAGCTTACAAAACAATCCCTGCAGCATTTTTAGATTTCACGAAGTAGCCCCAGTCCTTCTAAAATTAAGAAAAATTTGGAACAATTCTCATATTTCTGGCTGCTCAGCCAAACCAGTACATCAGGAACAAAGATTTTTTTTAAAGAGGAAACCAATAGTTCATTAGTCAGTGTAAATGAGACTGATGGCACTTTTCCATTACATGCTACAGTACAGTGTAGTAAAGCTTGAAAAATTCTGTTTTTGACTATTATTGCAGGTGTTATACCAGGTAACTAACACTGAGACTTATTAGGCATTAATTCAGTTAAGATTTCAAATGAGACAAAACCAATATGGAAACAGCACAGACCATTAAATGGTCAGAGAAAATCAGCTGAAATTATGAAGTCTCTGCTAAAGCGCATGTGTCGTTTTTCTTCCTTTTTTGGTGATGTAATTTGAAAATCTGTCACAAAAATGAAAAAAGAAGCACACATTGCTTTAATTGCTTTAGTAATTTATTTAAAAAAAAATATAGATGCACATTTTGTTTTATTTGCTTCCAGCCAATGAGAGCTGAGGTTTAGGTATTCTCCAGAAATATTCAAGGCCTTTTGTACTTGAAGCATGTCAAACTCATTCATTTTGAAATGTAGTTGCTATTCTTGATGAATGCACTTCTTATTATCTCTTATTTATTTTAAACAGAAATGTACCTAACATTATATATTGGCATCTCTCGTGCTGTTTTTACCCACAATAATATCTGTTCTGAGTGCTGACAGTGATTTATTTTTCTTTACATGATTTTTGTTTGCATAAAATGAGCATTTTAGAGAAACCCTTTGATGCTTGAGTCTGCAGATCTGACAAAATGTAACATTTACTGCCAATTTTTGAGATAACTAGTATTTCTTTTGATGTTTTATTCATAAGAAAGGGAAATGTACGCCACCAAACAAGAAAATAAGCTCTAAGACTGTAGATTTTTTTTTTTTTTTGAGAACTGGATCTGTACTTTTGTTTAAATATAGTCCTGAGCTTAATCTCAACCCTAGAAAAATTCAGTAATCTGTAGACTGATACTGACTGTATAAAATGTAACCTTGAAACATCTTGGCAAACCAATCACACAGGCGAGAAGAGAATGTGTAGATTAGTTCACAAAAATATGCAGAGGACTGAATGAGTCTTCTCCACCACTAAGATCATATTTTCGGTGTTATTTTCAAGGTGTCCTTACTGCATGTCAGTGTGAGGCACAACTATGTGTAGAGCTTCACTAATGAAGTACAATCACCTCACATCTACAGAACATGTGAATAACAGCAGAAGACATGAGGCAGATTAAACATAAAGCAAAATTATTTTCTTGACTCATTGGACCTATGTGATAATAAAAATTAATAATATTTAATAAGCCAGCATCTAAAGTGTTAAAATACTATTTTTAATACTGAAGTTTTCAAAAATAAATAAATAAATTTGAGTACAGGAAGGATTAAAATACACTTGCATTCATTTTCATTTTTTCAAATTGTGCATTTTCCATGTTTATTTACTTGACAATCTCGGAGCCTTTTTCTAAATTTTTGACAGGCCTGATTATGTAGCTTGAAACAGATGCTCCATAGCCAAAATGCCCATCGCCAATTATTGCTATTCTTCATAGCTCATTTCCCATGGAGCAGTGAGAGAAATTACACACTGGCTCCATGTCATTAAAAGTGTCACTTGATATGGAAATGAGACACTAATTTAACAAAAATTGACCATTTTTGTACTGGTTTGATTATTACATGAACTATGACATCCTTGAAAATCTATTCCAGTTATTAGTTTTGATAAAAAACCCATTTCATTATTCTGACATGTTTCAGTTGATTAAGAAAAAAGTTCTTATGCGATAACTTGAGTTGATTTTGGTCTGTAAAAGTTTGTAATGTTAACTTGTTTTTGTGCATTGTGTTGTTCAAATGACACCATAGTTATCTTGTAATTCACTGGCTCAAGTGGAGAAAAATATTTATTTTTCTTGCAAGATATGTTGTTAAGAGTCCTGTTAAAATACTGCAACATCCTAGTAGTTAAATGCATTATTAGTATTTTTCTAATATCACTGAAAATTGTCAGAGAAAGATTTAAAGTTTCTTTTTTCTTTTTTTTTCTTTTGATTGTTGTTGTTTAAAAATTTTTAATGGAAAAAAGTCACATATATTACAAGATTTTTTTTCTACTTTCTGCCTTTCATTTTATTTTATTAATCATTTGTATTTTTTTTGTACATATAATTTGCTTTGTTTTAAACTGAATAAACTAAACTAAACTAAAATATTATAAAATTAATTTTCTAGTTTTGATTAAACATTCTATTTAATTTTGGGCAAATACTGAATCTGAAAAATGTGCATAGAACACAAACATGTTATTATTCATAGAAGTCCCAATTACATCTTTGAGTCGACTCCAAAAGAGCCGGTTCTGAAGCAACGCTTTGAGATCTGGCTTTTGGAGCTAAAAGAGCTGCCTCTCTTTGGTGAGCAGAGCAAAATGAACCCTAAAACAACTTGCAAGTCCTATTTTCATGTCTCGCATCATTTGTTTTCTTCATTGGGGCATTTTTCTAAAACGTTAGAACACGTGAAAAAAAATATAGTTCAGAATTTTTTAACTCTAAGTTGGCAGAATTAGAAAATTTTTTTTAATTCAAAGGCTGACACACATGCAAGTTTGAAGTGTTTATTAAAAGCAAACAAAAAACAAAGTATATAGGTTTGCAAGGCTCAGGAGGTGAATTCAAGTGGCATCAATCTGAAAAGAAAAAAATATATATTTCTTCGTTGGTGTATTTCCAGATAGTGACCTTGAGTCGTTCTTGTGTCTTAGGTCTGTTACAGTGTAAGGATTCAGATGTCTAGGTAATGAAAGGAGGACGCAGTGGAGAGTGGGCAGGCAGGTGAGTGTGTAGTAGTTGGTAGCAGTAGACCCAACAGCTCGGAGCTGGCTCCTAAAGAGACATTTCTTAGCCAGCTCCTTAAAAAACTGAGAACCAAAAGAGTTGGATTTCTACAAAGAGAAGTCAGTCCCATCACAAGTGCTTGTCTGTCTTTTTTCAGCTCATGGACCAGAGTTACACAGCAAGTTTAAATGAACATTTAACACTAAACTGTGTTAAATTAACATAGTTTAATGTTAATGTAACACTGTCATATTTGCTGTGTACAACACAGAAATCTATGAGAATGAAGCTTGAACAGTAACATCGTGACATCGAAAGTTACACTGATCAGTTCTTTAAATTTACTTCATATAATTTGCTGCCATTTAAATAAACAAATCTGCAGACACAAAGAAAGATGAGGCAGATAGCAGACTTTGTCAGACAAGAAAACTAAACTTTTATTTTTGCCTTTCTTGCCTTTACATTCTTTATCTCTTATTGGTACAGATGTTTTTATTTGAGCACAAACATTGTTTTTATTTTGAATCTAAAATCTTGAGCCAGAGCAACATAAATGTACTTCCACACAATAGCAGAATTTTCAAAGAAAAAATAGACGAGGCAAAATCACAAACTTAAAGTGAAACTATCCTCAGAAATTCCCATTTGTCTCTAACATTTGAAGCTATGGTATGAGAGTGAAAAATGAGGCTGTTCAGCTTGATCAAGCAACATTGCACAGTCACTTTCAACTATTTGTAAACAACATGACGTCTGTCATGTCAGAAAAACATTAGGATTACTGGGTGGAGAAGTCTAGGGAGAAATAAGACATCACAGTTTGATGATGAGACGTCTCATTTCTCAAGCAGGGAGCTGATGATAACCTGTCGTTCTTCTGGTCTGCTACACCTGCACACTAACAGGCCGCTGGAAACGGCTTCTTCCTGACAAGCTCCTGTCTTCTCTGCCCTTTCATCTCCTCGCTCCACAAAAGAGAGTTTAGAAGTCTTTTATCTATGCCTGGGGGTGCCGTTTCTCTTCTGCAAAAAAGAAAAAAAGAGAAAAAAGAATTCAACCAATTAAGCTGGTTGTACTATGCTTATGAACCATGCATCACAGGAAGCGCGCTAAATGTTTTTCAAGGTTTGAATCTGCATAATTGGCAAGTGGCTCGCTAGCTGATGAAAAAATTGGGAGATTTAACACAACCTCTTGTTGCTGGATATTGTTTTGTTATCTCAAGTTTTTAGTCTGAATTAATGAGAAAAATTACAGCAAGTTTTTTTTTTCAACTTCTTGTAAGACTTTAAAAAGAAATGTTTGGACATTTTGAAATACAGTTCTGTAGAAAAGTTATGAACAATTAGTGTCTTACCTGTTATAGATAGCTCTTATAATTAATTTTAATACAACCAAGATAAAAGTGTATTGCTGCTGTCTTAAGACTACTTCAATTTCCAGAATCTTATAACTTTTTATAAATCTTTAGACTAACATCAGTTTTTTATTGCCTTGTGATTTACGTGAAATTGCATGTTTATTTGCATGTGTAAATAGCAACAGCAGCAGCTAGTTGCAGCACTTAGCTGGAGCCATGTACACCACAATTCTGCCATAGTAACCATGCAATGGGTAATTGACAGCAGTGAATAGGTTCACATATTAGCTTTTGCATGAACCACTGCAGCATTTTGAAGATTAGGGTTGTTTAGCAATGGCAGCATTTGCTTTAGGAGTAGGTCTGCTCAGACCCTAATGACAAGCTAAAAGTAGTTTGTTCAGGTGGATTCTTTTCCAAATAATATTTTGTCTTTTAAAAAAATAAAACTCCAGACTTCAATGTTTTGCAGCTTCATAAAGACCATGCATCAATTTCACTTTATATAATTATTTAGGCCAAAATACTGCGAATTTCATGCTGGAAATGTTACAACTTGCTCCTGCTGCTGCTGTTTGTGATATCAAATAGTCACAGTGTTCCATATAAATAATCATATAATGTAAAACTGACAGGTTTAAAATAAACGTTTGCATGGAACATTATGAATTTTTGGAGATTGGAGCTGTTTAAAGATGGTCCACTTTTGTCTTGGCCATATTTAAATTCATTAGCGCCACAGTTTTGTCAGACATAATTGTTTTTTTAAACTGAGTAACTATCACCGACAAGTAAGATAATTACTGCTGGGTAAAAAAAAAAAATCGATAAAATCGATATTGAATATATTTTATTTAAATTTTGCAATATCGATTCATAAGGCATGAGATTGATTTTCCCCATGACTTTAACCTCAGTAGTCTCAGAAGCTGAGGGAAGTTTTTTTATGTTTTGTGTCACTCCTGGCTTGCCGTACATTTACATCTGGTTGATGTTCAGCGCTAAAGTTAGCTTTTGACAACAAGTCATCTGAGACAAAACAAAAGAAACCAAGGAATCACTAACATTATCAACTGATTCTCCACAGGACATAAAGAAAAGAGAGACCATGGCAACTTTTGTTTGCTCCTGTACTCTGTAGTGGTAAATAAATTATCAAGTGGCTCATTCATGTGCTTGAACTGAACTAGGGTATGTAAACATCTGACTGAAACTGTTTTCTGTGTAAAAGATGACATTCTAACAAAATTTTTCCATTTTGTTACCACCATTATTATTTTCTACACTTTAAGAAACATTGTCTTAATGAAATTCACCGTGATGGAATATTGTAGTTTAAGTTCACTTTCACTTGCAATTCCTTTGTGATTAATCAATTCAGAACCTCTGTCCGTCCGTCCGTCTGAACCTCATGAATCCAAATTAAATCATACCCAGCCCTAAAGATAATTATTGCTTTGAGCCTTTTCACAAAACCCTATTTCAAAATTATCCCACTATCCCTTTAAGGTCCAACTATAACAATTCCATTGGAGTATTTATTTATCCTGTCTGTCTTTATTGAGTGGATTGAAAGGTTCAATGTTAAAACTATCTTCACTCTATTTGGTATGTTCTCTCTCTCTCTTTGGCAATAATAATCTCATGAATTCTTCTATTACTGTAAAGTTTAAAATATTCCTCTTCACTGTGTTAATAAAAATGCTCCCAACGCTTCTTCCTGCTCCATTTTTTCTCTATTTTGTATTCATCCCTTGCTTGTATATTGCATTTGCAAAGCACATATTTGTGCTCTGAAGAGATACAGCATGGCGTCACTGAGAGACTGTCGGTGAGCAATTGCTGATCCTCGGGAGTGATAAAGAGTCCAGTCTGTCTGAAACCAGAAAAAAAAAGAGGCTGGAGAGAGTCATGGAGCACATAGACCAGGAAGGTCACCAGCTGCCAAAGAAGGACCAGACGGTCTCCAGAATGTCCTCAGCTTTTCCTCGATTCACTGACACTAATGACTTTGGGAGCTTGCAGTGTTGTAGTACAGCAGCAAAAATACTAAAGTGAGTTTGAGACAAAGCAAACTGCATTTTGATGAAAGAAATAGTGAATCAGATGGATTGTGCCACATAAAGAGGATAAATAAGTGACCGGTTTGAAATTGTGACAGAATGATCTTGGCCCTTACACCTGGATGCAGACTGAAAGTGGACTGATTAAAAGATATGCAAATGTGAAAATCCGTTGGACACCCTCTCTATCACTACCTTTGCATATGGTCATTTTAAGGACGTGCTTATCTCTGTCAGTGTGCTAATAGATTTATTTCCCTCCAGCCGTCAAGAGGTACACCTAAGGCACATTTACTGTGCAGTAAATTTTATCTCTCTTTATTATCATTGGAAGTTTGCACCATTCAGCATTTTTTTTTCATAATCAGTGTCTTCAAAAGTGTTTTACATTTGTCAGTTCTAATCTTTCATCTCGTTCTTTCCTTGGGACTTGTAGGACAATTGGATCTGATTTTGCATCTTCACTCCCAGATTTTATTTCCAGCAGTGTTTAGTCACTTATTTATCTGCAGACTTCCCCCAATCACATTTCCGGGCAGGTGCATGGCTGCCCATCCACAAATTACATCTAGGATAATTTCATATTGATTAATGCAGATGCGTTCCTCTTGGCTCTTGTACTCTACCTGCAGTCTATTTGGTATAAATTACTGAAGCTATTTTGCTGCACAAAGCCAGCCCTCTCCAATAAGGTGTTGGCTCATATGTCAACTGGGGCCTCCAAACTACCCCTCTGACTGCAGGAACCACTAAAGCTTTTAATTGCCTTCTGTGCAAATGGTCCTTATGCACTTGATAAAGTATGAGGAAAGTCTGGCATGAGCTGGTAGAGACTTAGGGGAGTCAGAGTGCTTCCAGTGTGTGTGTGTGTGTATTTATATGAAACAAAAAATGTGTGTAAGAGATTGGGAGGGAGAGAAAAAAAAGAGAGTGAAACAAGTTTATAGATAGACTTAGTGATGGCTGCTTAGTAATTCTTATCCCTGATATTACAGCTTTTATGAGTGTGGTGTAAAAGTTACCCTTTATGAGTGCAGTCGCCACTCAGCAAAATGCTCCAATAGAGGCCTGCTAGCAGCCCACAGGATTATTTTCCTCTGTGTACATTCACTACAGTAGAGTGGCTGATAACCCTGGGTAAAGCGATAAACAATCAAAGCGCAGCTTCAGTGGAAATGATTGCATTCTGTACCCTGCCCCAGAGATGGGGCCCATTATTAACACGGGTCCTGTCCTGACAACGCTATTTTCTGGAAGGTAATTGCAGATTCAGATCTCTGTGAGGGGCCCAACTGAGAGTAAATGCCACCTCTTTAATTACGGTCTCCTCCACGTCTCCTCTATTGAGCTGCGGAGATGTCTATCGCTCCATGGGATCCAGGGGAAAATGACTCTAATGGGAAATGACCAGTGTCTGGGAAGCAGACTCAGATTAGAAGCGACATTTCTAATTGATGGCTAAAGAAATCCCCAGGCCAGATGACTGGGAAAAGTCACTTTGGAGCACGTGTAATTGGAGTGATTGCGGTTCTAACAAGAATCAGTGAATAATCTCTCCTGATTTAAGCCGGTGCAAGCACAGACAACAAGTTCCGCGAGAGCAACTGGGAAAATTCACAAAACCAAAAATTGACATTTGTATGTTTTATACAGGAAAACTCAAAATGCATTTTATGAAAGATACAGATAATTCAAAATGATAGTTATAAGACTCTACATGTTAGTTTTAAATAATAGCTTGACAAAGATGCACTGTTTCTGCTAATGTGCTCTAAATCACTGCTCATTTATCATCTATGGTTAATCAGTATTATGCCGTCATTCAGTCTCTTTTTATCAGATGATAAACCCTAATCAAAGGCAGGTCCATCTACTGCTCTAAATCACAGAGTGAAGGCTTCATCTCTCTCTGTTTAGCAGAGATGTAAGACAGTCACACAAGAATGAAGAGGTAAACACGGCAATCTTTAATCTTCTTTAATTAGGTACCTCGACTCGGGAGCTAACTTTATGTATTTGTACTCCAGGTTAACTTTCAGCCGTGACCCTCAAGCTCAGAATATTTAGTTCCTGTCAACAAAGGCAATATTGTTTTTACTTATGTTTGTGTGTTCATTTGCAGAGTTAGCAAAATATCTCATAAACCAATGGATTGATTTCAATGAAACTTTCAGAAAATAATAATTTTATGTACATCTACAACAGATTATTGTTTGGAGTCAACCCAAATCAAGTTGGCCACCTAAGGGACCTTAACAACCACATGCCAACAACTCAGTTTTGCAGATGCTAAGCTAAAACTGCGGCTAAGAGTCATTAAAGAACACATACCTCAAGTATTAAACAATATGTAACATATTTAATTAAAAAAAAAAATTTAACTTTTGCATCAAGTCAACACTGTCTGTTTCTTTGCAAAATACTCCATAAACTGAGACTTAAATTATATTTGAATTAGAGAAGAAAACATTCCAACAATTTTTTTTCATCAGTGAAAAAATGTCTAGGACAAGACAAGGTCAAAATATAGTCTGGGTACTCTGGAACCAAAAATAATATTTATTTTTGATCATATTTTATTATCTTGAATTCCATAAACTGATAAAATATTAAAGCATCAGTCCCTACAAATACAACTTAAAAAACACTACTCTGTATTATTTTCACGTTATTGCAGTTTTTAAATCAAATTTCCCTTTAGATTTGGACTATGACTCCAAAAACGGAACAAATTTGATTTAATTATTTGCACATTTTCAGTTTTAACTTCTCCTGACACTTTGTTGCTGCAGATTTCAGATGCTCTGCAGCCTGTTGTGCTGTGGATGTTCACTCTTGAATCCATCACTGCTTTCTGTCACCGGTAACAAATCTGCTGTGCTTTTTCGACTCTCCATTCATTAGCTGACATTACGGTGCAGCAGGATCTCCGAGGTTCTCCAACTGGTGCAAGGAGTCGAAATGACAAAATAATAACAACATCTGTCTTGTGTCCAACAGTATTGACATGACATTACAGGTAGCAAATTGTTTGTGTTGTGAAGTGTGTCTGGATGATACCTCAAGCTTATGACAACGACTCCAGAGTGTGTCAGGGTTTGCAGGAGTTAATGGCTAATGTTTGGTAGGGCAGACAAATATGCCATACTGTGACTATTTTTGAACATATGTTTTTAATAAGAAATCCATCCATCACCTGACTGCCTCAACGGTAACCTTTGTGAGACTTTTTTGTAAAAAAAAAAAAAAACTCTGGGGAGAAGCTCTTTACTATCAGAGGGCAGTTTTTTTTTCTCTCACTGTGCAACACTGAATCTTGAGTACTATCAGAGCATCATTAGCAGCTCTGTCAAGTTCTTTATTGGATTTGTGGAAGTTTACACTCCACTAACCACAGCCGAACCTGTTGTGTTGGACAGCATTACAATTGTCAAACCCTTCACTTAAAGGCTCATCCTTTTGGAGAGTTGCAGGTGAAATGCAGGCTTGCTTTTAGTAAATAACAAGGAAATCAACCATTAAAAAAATGACCAGGCTCATGGTATAAATCACACTTGGGAATCTCTCTCACACACACACACACATATATATATATATATTCTTTTTTTTATTTTATTTTACTTCTAAATAGTATTAAGTGAAGTGTCATCATGTATGTGACAGCAGTACTGCACTAGTCTTAATCCATGGACTAACAAGCTCTTCACTGCAATACAAACAGTTACAAGCAGGAAATTCAGTCATCAACAGTCAGGTCAACATTTCTTTTTACCAGAACATCTGTGTCTCTGGTTTTTGTTTCATGCTTAAAGACATATTGAACGAAACAATTTGGTTGAAAACATATCTCTCAATCATATTGCATGTTTTACATCAAGATGCATATTTTACAGGGAAGCCACAGGTTTTTAGCTATTAAGCTGAGTAGCTACAACCACACCATGCAGGGCACTCCCCTGTTTTCCACTGTTCAATCAATATTCTTAGCTGTGAACATACAATCAAAAGGATGCATACTCTCACACACATAAATACACATTATAAGAATATCTTTCCAAACTGAATGCAATTGTGTATACTTTTGTTGTATATTTTGGACAATGACAAATGATCCTGAATTACAAATCTCTTAATAAATGTTCAAACAAGCAAAAAAAACAAAACAAATTCTGACCTGGTAACAAATGATGGCCCTTTTTATTTAACAATCCAACCACAATTTCAATAGTTCCATTTTCTTTTTTGCTTTGAAGTTTCTATGTGTATGGTAGACAAGCCAATTTGATAAACACATTTCTACCTCGTTGCAGATATCAGTGTTTTATTTTTATTTTTTATTTGAGGCTTGAATATTAATGTTACTCCTCACTGGCATTTGTATTTATGGCTTTAATCTGTGTAGAACTTCCCCTGCAGTGCAAAGGCTCCAGTCTTTTTCTATGTAGACTCTGCTTCTCATATGAATGTATATATTGAAATTTTTCTCTTTTTCTACCTGCTCTCAAAGGTCAACATTCACATCTTATTCACTGCGCATTTACTG
Organism: Cynodonichthys magdalenae; assembly: GCA_031762555.1. Classification (NCBI taxonomy): domain Eukaryota; kingdom Metazoa; phylum Chordata; class Actinopteri; order Cyprinodontiformes; family Rivulidae; genus Cynodonichthys; species Cynodonichthys magdalenae. Next base: position 7,912,321 of record JARVJO010000061.1, read on the forward strand.
ACCCTGTCACCTACTTTGTTTTGTGTATGGACAAATGAATTAAGATTCAAGGGCCTTGGTAATGGAAAAGTGTTTTAATTTCCCTCTGACATTAAGATGTTGTGCCTCATAGGCATTTTGTGGCGCAGCACTCGGCGCCTGCTCTCTGGCTCTGCCATTGCCCCCCATGTTCCACTTAAACACTTCAATCACAGCAAAAGATCAAAGGAGCTGTTAAACTAATCATGTGGAGACACAAGAGATGAAACTCCCCCAGTATTTGGTGCTTTTCCTATTAGTAGCCCTCCATTTCTCCCTCCTTGTGCTCCCTTCTTATAACCCTATTAACAAACAGTGTAAATCCAAGGAGGAGGTTTGCTGGCTTAGTTGTCTGCAACATAACAAACAGTGATGCTAAACAAATGGGTGTGCGGTTTCTATGAGCTGCATTACTGAGCAAGAAATGCGAATCGTCTGGGGAGTTCTTCAGCTCTGCAGTGCTTAAGGAAGAAAACTATTACCATCATCCTTCATCTTATGGACACAAATGTGTAGCAAATAGTGTTAGAATGAAGTTTTAAATATTATCAACAGCTAAATACTATTTTTTTAAAGCTTTTATTACATAGGCCTAGCATTTCTAAAGGTTGCATATCACCTATCATGTTTCACACCAAATTTTTAAACTAAAATCATGTGAAGAAATATCAAAGTTGTAGCCCTTTAGGTCAAACCTTTAAAAGGACGTTATGCACATTCTCATGTGAGATCTTGTAAGATGCGCTCAGAGTAGATGCTGAAGATGAGTCTTAGTAACATTAAGTTTTAGCTCAATAGCTGTAAAATCAACTGAGATGTAAACATTTTTAAACAAACACACAAAAATGGTAACATTGCAAGTCATTACTGTGCATCATTTAATTTCTCTTAAAAGCATAGAAATGATCATTTGAGAAAAATACATTTTATTTTATTCATATTCCCATCCACCATAGCACACCTAAAAAGTGAAACTGTAAAATATGACTAAAAAGAAGGTGAGATTAAAACTGAGTTTGTTTCTTTGTAGCTTCATAATGAAACAATTCCAAGAGGAAGAACAGTCTGTAGTGGTTTTTCAGAACCCATGCTCCAGCTTATTAACTTCCTAGAAAAGACCTTCTGCCACTTTTCAAAAGCCTTTAAAATGCTACATATATATTAGGGGTGCAACGATACAGAAAATTCATGATTCAGTTCATTTCAATAAATTAATGTCGTAGTTTGACATTTTTTCGATACAAAAAAGAGAAATGTCCATGCCCTCCTTAACTTGTAATTTATTGAAATCAATTATAATCCTCAAAACTACAATTTTTAATTAAATGTTGCTGAAACAGCAATTTTCTCAGTGGATCTGCGCTTGACAACGCAGCCTAGGTGGAGTAGTTGAACACAGATCCACAGAGCATCTTCAGTAGACAAGTTGATAAAATAAATTTAATAAAATGTGCTTTGTTTTGAATTATCTCATAGTGTATTGAACCTAAAGCACTGCATTGAACTGTTCAATACAGATACATGTATTGTTGCACCTCTAATATATATATTAGTTATTATTATCTTTGAAATAAAAAAAATAGTTTAAAGGTAGAGAGACATGCAGATGGAAGAGGCAACTAATCTGCAAAAAAGCAAATGCGTGGACCCATTTGCAACCCTAATAGAAGTGCCTTGAATTTTTATTAATTACTTGATTTCATTCCAATAACGTTCACAAACTGCTACGTGTTCTGCTACATTAAAGAAGGTGGGCTTTGAATGCATCATTATTTCCTAAACCTTTGCTTTTACTCACAGAACCATAAGGAGACATCTCTGAACATTGCATTTTTATTTTTTTTTTAAAAAGCCTCATCAAACCCAGACATATCAGTTTGTTATTATTTTCAGCTGTGACCTATAAACTGATATCTTGGACCAAGCTTTCAAAAATTCATTTTGATTTAATGCAGAAATGTAATGTAGTGTAACAAAGGTTAATTTGACATGTCTTTATGTTTCAATCACTAATTAAGTTGTTTCATTTTAGAGCCTAAATAAAGCAACCAGTCAATGAATTTATGTTATTGCAGAAATACATATCAGCAGCCGAACTGAAATGAAGCAATTAATGGTGAGCAACAGAAACTCATTAGTTTAATGGAGAAAAAAAAAAACTAAATAGAAAGGCACCGAGAGTGTTTTCAGGCCATTCTTGGTTTGTTTGCTTTAAGAGTTGATAAATGTGCTCGCATTAATGACACGGACACATTTCCTCTTTGTATTTTAACTCTATCATAATTGCAACATTCATTCCAATATCGAATGGTGTCCAGACAAAATTAATTCATTCATGAAATTTTCCACAGCTCTCTAAATGTTACATTTCCCGTTTTGGGACTCCAGTTTCCATTGTGAGACAGCGAAGGCTAAAAACAATTAAAATCACAAAAAGTAGATAAAAACAAGGAGAAGTTTCAATCTGATTACAGAGGAGGGAAAGTAGCTTCTGACAAGGCACATAAACTCTTTGGAGCCCCGCTTTGAGTCTCCTTCTGCCAGTCCTTTCACAAGGAAGTTAATGATGCTGGCAAGAAGATGAATCACCTCAGACAACACACAGAGCAGTACTGACAAGTGAGCACCGGCGAGTCTGACACCTGCAAGTAGCAGAAGAAAGACTAATAGTCATGTCAGCTGCTACCTGTAGGAGTTGAGCTATGTCTCTCTGAGCTGAAAGAAACTGTCCCATCGATTGTTGGAGAAGAGCAACATGAGGGATATGGATGACTGGACTGTAACAAAACATGTCCAGTTTGAGGAAATGTTGGATGACTTTTGTAACAAAAAGTTTTTGTAGTTTTTTTTTTTGTTTTTTAAACCCCATATTTTGGCGATGAGCATGAATCTAAGCACCTGTGTATGTGTGTGTTCACTTTTTTGACCTTGTTAGTAAAATTGCTCACAAATCACTCTGGATATTGACAGCAGTCAACACTGAATCTACAACTGATTGACTTTTTGGAGTCAAACAGATTCAAGATATGTTAAGCTTGCTATAGATATGGGGATTTTGCTTATGTTGTTATGGACATACCAACATTGCCAAATTTATCACAACACATTAAAAATGTATGGAATCAGATAAAAATAATGTTGTTTTGGCTTCTCTTTTGATGTCTTTAATGCATCAATAAATTAAAAAAACTAGCATCAAATATCATGGTTGAGTCACAGTAAGTTATTTTATTTATTTGTCGCCTTGCTCTTATGATATCTGTTGATTCAGTTGAGTTATATTTATGATTAGATAAAGACAACCTTGTTATAGATCCTCATGCCACCTGTGTTTCCTTAGTAATCAGCCCATCTGTTGTCACTTACTCATCAACCTTCCCAGCATACACTCCTCCTTTTCCACAGTGCTTGTCAGTATGTCCAGTTAATTCCTGTTTTGTCTCACCATGAAACCCTAAACCCTCATATTAGTTATTACATTAGTTTTGATCCTCATCCACCTCCTTTCGGTTGCCTTCATTTTACCATCAGATGACATCATGCAATGTAGAAAAGTGTTGGTTGTTGGAAGGGACTTTTAGTACTATGGACCAAAAAAGGAAGCTGCAAGTTACTTTTATTTTCTTGGAGGATTCCAAAGAAATTATTTAAGCCTAACTCTGACTTCACTGCTAAAATTATGAATTCGATTCCTGAACTCACAATGACGCACTCCAGTTTTATCAGATGTCGTCACAGCTAAAATCCCAGCCATGTGTTAATAGGAAATTCCTGTGTGTATCATCGTTTAAAAGGGAGCCATTATCAAAAGCAGTAAAACAAATGTGACAGCCAAGAGACCGTTCTCTCTCTCCCCGGACCCTCGTAAAGTCCCCACAGGGATGATGTGATGAACGATTCAAGGCCAGCTCTGGCCCAGGGATGCTCCACTGAACCATGCTTTGATCTATCATCTGGCTTTCCCTTATTAATGATGAGGTCACAGCGTTGAGGGTCATGGCATTGCTGATAAAAGTGCAAAGCCTGCTATTTGTTACGAGCCCAACTTGACTGATCATAACTCTTTTGATGAAAGGGGACAAGATTTCACACCCTCATGCTGTCACTCCATAGACAGGGCCGTGTTCCTTATAATATACTGTCATTTCATGCTCCCAGTGAATGAGCCCCATCATAGGCAATGTAGGACTAAATGAAGTGATTGTTATCACTCATAGGACAATTATTAGGGTCTTCTGGGGACAGTTTGTGACTTCAGTTCTGGTGAGGAACACATGTACTTACTGTATGATCTACTAAAAGGGCTCTGACTGTAGTTTACAGTGAAGGAGGATGACCACGACTTTGGGAACAGCTGATATTGTGGATGTGTGGTGAATTTGTGAATCTGTAAAAATGTGAAAAATGTTATTAAATTTTTCACAAAGCATACTGAATTTGTGGTCAAACAGCATCTAGTTAATCTTATTTTAGCTACAAAAAGAAGATCAAATCTGTTAAAAACATTATTTTTTATATATTATCTAAAATTGGAAGCTTGTTGTGACTCTTCCTCAAATTTTATTTTTGTTACAAGACATTTAATAAATGTCAACAATGACACATTATAATAAAGCACCCTGACCAAGATGTGTTCCAGTCAAACCAACAAACAGTATTGAATTTTCTGGACTGTATATTCAGCTCTCAACCTCATCTTGCTGCATCTTGGTTAAACTTATAACATTTAACCTTTGTCACAAAACTGTTTGCCATAATATTATATTACTGCTTGTTTAAATTTCTGCAGGCATGCCAGCCTTTCTGAAGGTAAACACCACGGTCAATAAAAGTGGCTGTTAAAACTGATATAGTTTTTTGTGATAAACCAAATACCTATTTTATTATCCTCTCAGGTTCTCAGTCTGAATACAAACCTCAATTTCTTTTATGACGATGTGTTTACTTTGATCACTAAGAACCTTGGACATGAGCTACATGCATTATGGGTTTCCTCGTCCACTTTCTGTATCCACTATCTTACAGTTTAATCTTCAAACATATTAAACCTGCACATCAGATTTCCCCACAAACTGCAACCTATTCCTTAGCCCTTCAGGGATCTATCAAGGTTCATTGAATGAATCTCAAACATCAGAGAAATCACTGTCCTGCTTGAGTGGCATTTCTCTTTCCACTTTCCGTCCAGCAGCCTTGTTCCGCTTCATTTGAGCCGACATCCAGCCAAAGAATGATCGAAGCTGCCACAGGAGTCTTCTCAGACTTTTTGTGGGCGTATGTATGTCCTAGCCTCCTTTGTATTCATTAGCAGGCTAGTCACAACGGTGCAATGGAGCGTATCCTCTTAGCGGCCTGCAGGGACTATCAGTTGAGTGACGGAGACAGATCACAGGTGGACCAGCAAAGAGACCTACCATAGATTAACTCGTCTGCCAGCAGGGGGACTCCATGGTACCATTTGTTTTCATCTTAAGATGTACTTTTTTCCAATTAACCTTTAAGTGCATTGCTTGACGCTGCAGAGGAAAGACCAATGGGTACCACTACCTGCTGGACTCATAATGCAGGGTGTTAATAAAAGAGAAATGGCTTCAAGTGGATTTCTTGAACTGAAAGTCATGGCTTGCAGGTCAGAAGATTACTATGATCCTGTATAAATATCTCACTGTAAAATGTCATCTAGGTTTTGTTTAAGAATAAAAATAATGTACTATTGATTGAGCAAAGAAAGACGTCTGACAGACCTGCACAACAAATATGGGTTATTGTTGACATTAGATGCAGCAATGATACTCTTAATGTACCACAAACACAAAATAATAGCATAATAAAGCAATGCTTTTCAACAAAGTAAATAAAAAATGTATTTTACCCTTAAACTAGTTCTCACAGCCATCCACTTAGCTACCTATTGTATGTCAAGCACTAACAAAGTCTAAATGATCATATTTTCTTAGTTTGTTGTTTTTTTTTCTATTATTATTATTTTATATGTGGTTTATATTATAAACATTTTTAGTCTCCTAGTTGTAAAGGCATTAGCTGTTCTCTTTTGTTTGCAGTACAAGTGATAGTTTTTTGAGGTCTGTATTAATGGGGCTTCCTCAGTGATTTGGAACAGTCTACAGGGATACAGTTGTACGATAACTAGTTTATACAATGTTACTGTACAAAAACCATTGATTGAAGTGTGCAGGCCTTTGTTAAATGTGCAAATGCAAATTAAATTGAATTGTTATTTTAAAAAAAGCTTAATCTTGAACTAAAATAAGATAACCGGAAAAGAGCAATGCAACAGTTTATTTAAAGGGCCAATATTATGTGTTTCTCAGGCATATAGTTCAATTCTATACCATAATAAAGTTACTATGTCACCTTCAGTTGTCATGAAAACACTGTCTATATGTATGAATCAAAAATAAATTCAACTTTACATCATAGCTGTCTCTAAACACCTTGAAATTGGCCTCTGTCTCCTACTGCTTCTGTCACACCAATTTCTGGTCATCACAACAGCTTAATGCCGTTTACAACCTTTAGCGTTGTAGCTTATTTTGTTGTAATAATAATAAAAAAAAAAGCAGCAACATTATACAATATCGGTTTTGGAAAATGGCAACTCAGGATACAATTAAAGCTTACCGCCGGACCCGGAAAGTACGTTTTCTGAGGAACTGGAGCGAGTAGAGAGACAACGTTTCAGCTTGGTAAGATATCTCCCAGTCATCCTCACATGTCAATGTTAAGCTAATTTATTTATTACTAAAATGTGGTGCAAGCCAGCTAAAGAACACATATTGTAATATAAGTTATGGATGATAACCGTAAATCACAGATAGACCAAACAACTGAACAAAACAACGTGAGTTGTTTTTCAGCTTACCTAGGCAGACGACAACGGTGTTTGTGTCCTTCAGAGAGTTGTCTTTTAGAGATAATCTTATTAGTCCACTGTTAAATTTCCTATTGTTTAGAAAGTTATCATCTGTCAAGTGGTTCGCACAAATATATAATTTATTTTTTTTTTCGTCGGAGGGTTACTTACAAAAATTAAATCCAAGAGCAATACTCTGTGTATGTTTTTTGATTAGAGGATAGCCTTAAAACATGATATAAAGCTCATAAAAGTTGATTTTACACGATATTGCCCCTTTAAAGGTTTTTAGTCTTGAGAAGCCACAATATAGTTTTCACTCATCTAACAGCAGCTGGCCAGCCATTATATTTTCAGTTCCTGTTTCAGTAGCTTACACACAAGTCACCTTTTCTTTTAGTACTTATTTGCATATAAACTATATTATGTGCTATTTCAAACACATCTTCTCTTTTTTTGTTATTATATTTTATCTAGCATCTCTACTTGTCAAATCAATTCTGTGTTTTGGTAACATAGTGAGTCTATTATATTTATACTATTTAATTTACAATAAATTGTGAAATAAAACAAAGCTAAAAGAGACAATCTTGTCTACACTCCATTTATAGCATGCTCTGAAAGTCTGTGTTATCTCTCAGTCTTACCAAGAGGACTCAGGACATTCAGTGTCAAACTTCTTATTAACTGTCAAATGTTGCCCTCAGGACAAGATACAGTCTCCTCTGCAAATAAATCCAAAATGGCTATCCCAGGAAGATTTCCCCAAGCTTTGAGACATTCAAGCTTTAGATTAAAAAATGTGTAATTCCATAGCCATCTGGCTTGTGAAAGGGAATGTAAGAGCTACACGGATGCCAGACCGACACCACATCTTGGAATGGGCTATTGCTTTCCAAATTACTCGAGGCTGTGTCCCTCCCCTTGTATTTGTGCAGTGGCACTTGCTTGTTTTTCTGTCTGCCCCTACCCTTTTCACAAAGTTTAAAAAGTAATCTTTTCTCAGCGCATGGCTGTTTTTGATAAGGGATCTAAACTGGGTCAAGGACTTGGAGTAAAGTCATTGAACAGTAATTAAAGCAGCCGCCGATGCTACAGTTCAGAATGTCTCCACCATGAGCTTTGAGATAGAAATCCATTCAAGGATTTGGAGAGCTTTTGTTTCTCTCTTCTCATGAGTAAAATGATTTTACTTTTTTTTCCCTGGCAAACGGGGTAATTAAGTGAGCTGAGTTAGTATTGAGCTGTTGGAGGAAGTTCTGCCTGATCACATACAATGCATAATGCCACTCACACAAAGGAGTGTCAGGATGCTGCAAACATTTGAGGCACTGGGATGCTACAACCTGAATTTGGATAGTTTTTTTTTGAGGATCAAGGCTATTTTTTGTGTGTTTGGAAGGGACTTAAATTAAAGCTTCATTCAGAGCTAAGAATCATTTTGTGACTTATGCATTTAATACTTGGTACCAAAGAACAAAATAAATAAATGAAGCATGTTTTTTTAAAACTTCTTTATTGCAACCGCTCTGTGTAATCCATCATAATCCATCATAATCAGTGCTCTATAAAAATATGACCATTATTTGCTGTTTAATTGTAGTGAAACAAAGCCATATACTTTTATGCAAAAAAATTTAAAAAGTATATTATCTTTTTTAGTCTAGTCAAAAACCAGACCACTGAAGGGGACTTCAAAAAGTCAGCAAAAGAAAATGTAAAAAAACAAATAAACACATTTATATTCCAAACTAGAGAACAATATGTGAACTAATATTCCCACCAATGGGACCACCATTGCCTTGTGAAACTCATAATCCCCCTCTGTAAGAAGATGATATTTGGCAGCCACCTCCATCTACAGTAACATTGTGCCTGTGGTCTTTTGCTTCTTTAGGAGCGCCACTGGCTGAGTATTTGAAGTTTTTAATCTGGAACTCCAGATACTTAGGTCCCCTTTCACCCCCCCCCCCCCCGTCCCCCTCCTCTCTCTCCTTCTTTTATTTGCTCCTGCTTAGTTCTGGCAACCCTGCTATTTCACACACTATTAAAAGAAATCTGCTAATGCAAGGAGCGAGGTCCTTGGCTTGTGGAATGGAAAATGATGGCATTTCTGAATTCTGTCTCTCTTAAAAGACCCTGGGCATCTTGTGCAGGGTTTATGACCCTAAGATTAGTCACTTTTTGGAGCTGGATGTACTGCCTAGGGCTATTTCTGCCAGAAACTGATTTTCATATTGATGTGCGATGTTGAACCCTCTCCAGTCCACATATTGGCTCATGCATCACCTGGACTCTGCAGCTGTCAAGCCTCAGTGATAGCAAGTGAAGCAAACAATTCCTCTTTTAATAAATAAACAAGTGTGGTACTGCAAGTAAATATTATATTCTGAATGCTCGGAGCTACGCACTGCACATTTCATTACCATTAACATTGCATGATGTTCAATCTCAATTTTCTCTAAATTTCCTCTTGCAAAGCTTAGATATTTATTACTCGGTTCCACACATACTAAAACAACACTCTAATAGTTAGCTTTAAAACATTTTTTTTTATGAATTGTCATCCTTTTGTAGCTGTCTGTCATTTCCTTTTTAAACAGACATGCACAAGAAGAAATGTTATACTGAACATATTATGTTTTATTATTATTTGTGTGTTCCATTGCACATCTAAGCAAGGATTGGTACAAGATATTATATTAACTTTGGCCACTAAAATGTCCTTTTGTTCAGCTAAAACACCAGCATCAACAGGCGGTTTCATTTATATTAATTTTACCTTTATCTACAAATCTGAAGTAACTACATTTATGTAAGTGTGAATGTGCTGTGAGTATTAATGTGTAGTTGGATGTGTGAATTTACAATTTAAAAATTTAGTAATATTACATTACCTTTTGTATTACTTTATATGTGTATATATGTTTAATTGTTTGTTTTTTGTTATTTTTTTCTTTTTCCTATCATAGACTTATAAGACTTTGAAAACCGGATGAATGTCTAGTATAATTAAGTGGAGAAAGGGTAGAATCAAATAAGTTTTACTTCTTCCTACCCCTTTTTCAGACATGTTAGATGAGATTTATGTGTTGTTCACATTTTACAGATTTATTTATTTTATGTACATTCAGTTAAAATAGTTTCATTTACTGGAATAAATTTATTTTACAAGGGGTTCTATATGTTCAAAACGTGTGTATATGTGTAGGTATTTATCTATATATAGATATACAGACATGCTCTATACAATAAATTTGACATGTTGGAATGAATCAATCAATAAATTAAGAAAAAATAAATAAATGTATTATGAATAATAGTCTAGTATACCTCAGTATACAGTTGAACAATAGCTTGCAGCAACAGGTAGGAGAAGGGGAGGGCTGCTTGGCGCTCCATGTGACCAGATGGGACAAAACAAACAAACAAAGAACAATAAAAACTTTTTGTTTCTGGTATCTTATTAAAAGTCTTTTAAACTGGAATGTTACATTACAAAAAAAAAAAAAATGTGTTTTTGACACCATGACTTTTAAACACCACATGAAATCTAATTGTTTGATGCCTAGGTCTAAGTAGCATCTTTTTTGTGAACAAACTATACACTGGTCAAAACTCTCAGTAAACTCCACACTGCTGGCCTTTATAGTCTTGGCAAGGCAAAAAAAGAGCAGTTGGGGAATTACATGGAGCAGAGCTTTGCATGCATTATAAGGAAGAAGACTAAAGAAAGATTATCCAAGGCCAGATGTGTCTCTCTCCAAGGAAAAAAAAAACATGCAGTCCGCTAAGAAGCAGCCACATCCTGCTGCCGCTGGTGAGCGTCAAGCAGTGGGGCGTCGGCGCTCGGCTGTCTGCAGCATCACGCCGTCTGTCTCTGAAAGTGCAAGATTTCAGGTTTAGGAAGCTGCAGCCTTTGAATGCTGTCGACACGTCATCCATCATACTTCAGACATGCCTTTTCCAGGTTGACTGACTGACGGTAATTCGGCATTAGTTTCTGTTTGCTCAGAGACAGATGTCGTGCCTGTTTATGCATTTCCAAGAGGGGAAAACAAGGACTTTAAATTTGCTTGTGACACGTGTAAAAAGGTTTTCAACTCTGAAAATATTAAGTGTACAGCACTTAGAAAGCTTCTAAAACAAACTTATACATTACTCTGTATTCTTAATATCACCCCATTGACTTCATATCAGTATAATTGTAAAGAACAAGTTATTTGATAAGCATTTCAAGGCTGCAGTTCATGAGCAATGACTACAGCAGAAAAACCAGCATGCTTCTCTAGGTACAGAATTGCATTTTATTGAGCCAGGGCTTGTCAGCATTTTTGGTGAGCTGGTAAAATATAATTGTGTCATCCTTTATAAAGCAGTGTTGGGTTGACAGGGCCCAGAGAAGCTTCATTACTCTGCTTTTTATTGGGGTGTGAAGAAGGGACAGTCTGTTGGTGATGAATAACGTCTCTCTCGCATAAAGTCAAGGTAAAACACACATCGCTGTGGTGGTGTGGCTGCGACGCATGCATGGATCATCTAAAATGAAATCAATTCAACTGAAGAATTAGAGCTGGTTGCTGAAATGGGTTTTATTTGATGTTCATCAATAGCAGTATTGATTAGCAAGTAGAATCAGAAAAAAGGGTGAAATGCACATATTTGAGCATAGATGAAGCAAATGTTTTAATTGACATTTATTAATTCATTACAATAGTTTGCAAACGTAACCACCAAGGTCAAGAACATAATTTCTTAATTTGCCTCCTAGCGGTCATGTTTTATGCAGGAAGCTGCAGTTTAGTCAATGAAATATTAAACAAAACACTAAGTCTGTAAAGATTTGTCTTTAAATAGTAAAACAGCAAAGACAAACAGCAAACTTCTATTGTCTCTATTAAAACTGACTTACATACAATGTCTTCCAGCTTCTAAATATTAATGTCAATACCAACCGTTAAATCCATTTGGATTGTTTTTTTTACCAATTGCTTTGTCTTGAAATCTCATTGTGACTTTTCACCAACATACAACATTTTGTGGAATTATCAATGATCCATATGTCACTTAAGCATTGGGTCTGAAATCTTTATAATCAAAAGAAACATTTAGATCTTCAGAACAAGAACCAATCTTCAACTGGCAATGATAAAGTATATAATTAAACTTAACATACAAATTAAGCCAGTTTGTTGCATATTTAATCGTGGTTTAATATTATTTTATTCTTTTAATAAAAAGTTATTATTATTATTATTTATAAATTATTATTTATACTTTGATAGTTTTTTAAATCAAAACTGAGCTTTTACTTTAAAATTTTATTGATGTCAAATTTCCATGCCGTATTTGTGTGTAAGACCTAACTTTATTGAGTTTTAAAACATTTGCAAAACTACTTTTTTGTGTTTTTTCTTCTCAGGAACTTGTCTTAAACCTAAAAAAATTTTAGTTTTTTTGGTGACTGACTAAAAGGTCATAATGTGTGACTAATAGTTGGATTAATGAAATAAATACTTTGAAAGGCTAACTAGCTAGCATGATTTTATTTTCTGTTTTTTACACTGCAAAGACGAGCTATACAATAAGTTAAAAAAATACTATATTATAGTCTGAATCTTCTCAAATTATGTGAAGTAATTTGCCAGTGCAGTAAAACAATTGCACTTTGTAAGACTTCTTATAATAATGAAAGTTCTCAGGCTAACTTGAAATAACCGAACACATTCTGCTCTTACTTAGAATGTCAGTCTCAAAACAAGATTAAAGAGACTTTTTTGCTGGATATTAGAGTAAGACTTTATGTTATTAGTATCATTAACATAGTTAAATTAAAAAGAACAGGAAAACTGCTAAATTTAGAATTTCCTAGTATAGTTGTGAAATTCAATACAGTTCGGTTAAAAGAAGCTGTACCAAAGGGCCATATGTGGCCCTAAAGCCACAGGTTGCAGAATAATGCTCTTGTCAAATCATAAACATAGGAACTAAAGCATCTTGATCAAACATGATTGAGATTGGAGGGGGGAGAAGTCGTTCCCGGGACTCACACTTAAAATGGAGCTTCAAAGTTTCCAATTTCATTCACCATGCACAATCAAGCACACACCCGAGAGAGGTGGGATATTTAGGATCCACTGAATGGATGTGGAGAAAGCACTTAGAAACAGCAAAAAGGGAAAAAAAAAGGTTATGGTGGGGGGGTTGATTAATGCAACGATGAATAATAAAGCCACAGTAGGTCTGCAGGGAAATGTAAGGTCCAATTTTCCTTTTTTCTCATGACAGGGATTAAGCACAAATATCCCTGACTGGTATTAACTTCTTGCATGATTGCTCTGTTTCAAGATCGGGTTTTGAGTTTGTATCTCTTTGCTAATTTTGCTGCAGGAAAGGCAGACATCATCCTCAGAAATAACAGTAATGAGACGCAGCCGATATCATCTGCAGGGCTGGAACGATAAGAGTTTTTAAAGGCCTGTCGATGCTCACATTCTGCACGGCAACATTCAGGAGCTTTCATTTCGCTATTTTCAGCGCTGATGCAATAACTTATTTATGTTTCTGGCAGATTTTATTTATTAGCATACACAACAGCATCACTAAACTTGTAAACGTTACCATTTTTTTTATTTATTATCGTTGGTTCTATTCAGGTATTCAGGCAAACTGACCCACATCACAAATGAAGCTACTGGTAATTTAATGTAAACAAAGAAATCAAGGTATTTTGCAATTTAATTACAAAATACATAATATCACTAACCTTTTCAAAGCAAAACCTTATCAGCTGAAGGTTTTTTATCCTCTGTTTTTCCCCCACATGCCATAGAAAATGACAAGCACAGCCCCAAACACTGAACCATGAGAGAGGTGTTTAGTGGGGGTAAACGCCACTAAGTGTAATTATAGAAGATCGTGCCCTCAGAAACTCTTCCAGTTCACTAAGTGAACAAGTGACAGCGACTTCTTTTTATCTCCTGAGCAAACACTGGCTTAAAAGAGCATGGCTTAGAGTCAATATCAAGTTATTACTCAAAATTGTTATCACAGCTTGTCAGACACAAAAATTTCTTCTGAAGTTGTCTGTTTTATTTATTTATTTGTTTCCATGGGCTCTTTCTCTCAACATGAGTTTTACAGTTCTACTAGTAAAAAGAAGCATATTTAAACTAAAAATAAATTGTTTATTCATTGACCAAGTCTATTGTGTTGTCTAATGAAAGATGTTATATCTGTGGCATTTTGTTCTAATTTAGTTATTGGATTGCCTCTTCAAGTTCTGCACAAGCTCAGGTGTGTTGGAGCAGAGAAACAAGTAAAACATGCAGGTTAGCTGCCCTCCCCTGCCACAGATGAATTAAAGACTCAGCTTTCCTTAAAAGAATGCATATCACCCACTGTCTTTTATACAAGCGTTATAATTCAGGATGTCTGACACAGCCACATTTGCAGGGCTATTCAACTAAATCACTCCGAGGGCCACAGTTACTGCAGGCCAACAGCTGAAGGGCTGAACATCCAGCAGTTACAGTCATTATATAAATAAACCAAGTATTACAAAGATCTGTTACTTTTTGAATTACTTTATTTTGCTGCATTAATCATGAATACAATACAGAACCTAATCTAATAAAAGTAGTGATATTAAAACAATCTCAAAAACAAAATGCCTCTTTAACACAAATATTATTTTGACGTCTCTGACTTGCCACATTTCTGAACTGATTTTATTTTTATTTACCTTAATTTTATCTTCAACTGCTTGTAGTTTTAAGTGTCTTGGGCATTCATACAAATAGTTTTTACCAGCTTTTAGCCAAGATTCTGATGTTTCTGTAGATACCACACGTCTATGTCTAACTGAAAAAAATCTTATAGGAATTAAAGTAGAAAAGAGGAGTTTGGGTTTAAGTGATTAATGAACCAATTGGTGGGCCGGATTTTGGTCACCAGTAGGCCTGATGTGGCCCGCGGGCCACCAGTTGAATTGCCCTGGGTTATAGTAATGCTTGGAGTACATGTTGAGGATGACTCTCAGCTACTACCACATAAACTTTGCCTCATTATCTGTCATTCTGAGTATGTTATAGACATATTTATATTGGCTAAAGCTGATTAGCCTATTATAGCTGTAGGTTTATCTCTGTAGATTGATCTAAGCTTTTTGGGTCATTATTGCGCACCTGAATGCATCTTGAGTGAATAGAAAACTGATGGCTAACAAATGCTAACCACAACTTAGTAAATAAATGTAAAAATCTTAAGAGTTAGTATTTAAATTGCTGTATTCTGCTCTGCTCAGACGTGTGGAGGACAGATGCTTTATAACAGCAGCTGCTAAACAGGACTAATTCTCCACAATGAAATATACCACAGGGGCCAACCATTTACAGGACTGCTATCAGAGCTATATTTCAAGGCCTGACTGAACCCTCTGCCCATTAAAGTGTGTCTGATGTATTTTAGGGCCAGTTTATGTCCTGCTCTGGTCTCAGAGAGGGCTGCACGCTGATGCAGAATATTTCTAGCCTAAATTTCTAGCTCTTTGTACAGCGACAATGAGGTGGAAAGGGCCATATCAAAGTCAAAAAAACAAATCCTGTTCCTAAATTAAAGAGTCCATTTAACCAGACATTATGTGTGCAGTTGAAGGAAATTACCCAAATGCCATCATCCCTTTGCCTTCAAGTATAAAATGACTTTTGCCAGAGCCATCAGACAGTTGTAAGGATTATAGTTTTAATCCCTGCAATTTGATTTAAACAGACTATTTTTCTTGTAAGTTTCCAAAACTGTTATCACAAAGAATATTAGGAGATTTCAGACAATAATAGAACATGTACAAATCTGGGAAATACGTTTTACTTTAAATATACAGAAGCTGATAATGCTAATAAATGCTACAGTGATAATTATAAATAAAATTAGTAAAACACATTATTAAAACTGTTTTTTATCATCTGTTTGCTGTTGGGAAATAGTTTAGGTTTATTTGACTAAATATTGGGGCTAAATGTTTGATGCAATGGTTTGGTTGGCAATGAGCCGAGTCATTCTTCACAGTCAAACCTTTTAAGCCAGAAGACGACCAAACTGGACCTGACCTTTGCTTTATGATGGAATAAGTAAAGATAAGATGGTAAATACAACTTGTAACAAGACATTTATTCTTGTAGTGAGATTGGGTTCATTAAATAATATTAGTTTGTAGCTAACACTGTTAGCACCAACCTCTTTTAGCTGAACTGCAATTTGACAGATTTGTCATTTTTAAGCTTTTTTAATTTTATTTTTTTTAACTTAGCTGGGTCAAACAGATAACCCTGCCCCCTTTGGGTCCAAATTACCTTCAAAGACTGTATTTTGACCAAGCACTGTGCTGCTATTTAGGTGTTTGTTTAACCCAGCAGTTTTTCATGTAGGCTACAGCAATTTTAAATGAACTATCAAAAGTGTGTATAGTTTTATCACGTTTTAGTCAACTTATGCCAACTTATGAATTTTTTTTGTCTAAATTACTGAGAAAAGTTATGTATTTGATCAATTTGTTAGCATTACATGCCTAAAAGAAGCTTTCAGTTGATATATCTATATTTTTAATTCTATCTTCAACATAAATGTCTTTAAAATTTTCACAAGTTGGAATAAGTTAGCTAAAATGTTATAGTGTAACGGGTCTATGTCAGAATACTTTATGTTTGCCTTTGGTATCGAGACTGGTTTAAAACTTTTTAATTTTCTATTTATTCTGGGGACAAAAAAGAATAAAAAAAACATCATTAGACAGGAAAGAAACATGTTATAAATATATTTGTACCTACATCACTACAGTCAAATTACGATTTAAAATTAGGATAGAGAAACAGTCTATATTACAAAAATCCTGAAGCAGATCAAAATATAATTATATTTAGATACCATCTTGAGCACATGGTCTGCTCCTTCAGTTTACCACAGATGGGTGAAGTTTCACTAAACCAGAGGTTAGAGGTTCAACCAGCCAGCTGCTCACAGAAAGGTATTTTTTTTTTCCACCTGGATGATTTCAACAACCATGTCAAAATGTTGCTGCAACAGCTTTCAACATCTAAATAGCATGGCGGGTCGGGTGAGGATTTATTTGTTCAGTATTTAAGGCAGATTTTATTGCTTCGCCTGCACTACACGAAGCCAATGAGGTTCATATGCTAGAAATGTACATTACTCTCTTGAGAGTTGCGACGTGTCCTGGTGGCAGCAGCTAATAAGAAGGTGACAGAAAGTAAATGAATACAATATCCAGCTAACAACGTAACAATGTCCAGCTGCTCCATGCTTTAAAGTTGAATCAGTCACCTGGAAAATAAGGTGATCTGTAAAATATATAAACAAATCTTCACATTTATCTCATGGAAAACTCTTCTTTGATAAGACCCCAACTGGCACATGAAGTAAATAAGAGCATTAGCTGTAAACGGCACATTGAAGTTGATTATCTCAGTGACTAATGCTCTGTCACTCTGCAGTATGAGACAGCCCAGCGAGGACCCCCAGTAATAGAGCCTGAGCAGGTGTTGAAAGCCCACTGACATCAAGGGGGAGTGCACTGACAAGAATTTCTGATGAATTTCAATTACTGATCTATTAAAGCTAATGAGCTAAATGGGCAGCCAGAATGCATTTGCAAGACAGCTTGAGACAAGACCTCAGGCTTCTTCTTCTTCTTCTTCTTTTTTTTTTCTTATAGGCCGAGCAGACAACACAGTGTCAGACATGATGTATTAAAATCCAGTCATATACGCTCAAATAATTTGCTGTATTTAAGAGCTGCTGTTTGGTTTAATAAGAGTTCAGGCTGTTTGTTGTATTAACATGCGATGCCAACGTGCCATCTGCTGGGGAGGAGCCAACAGAGAGAAGATGGGAGAGTCTCTCCATTGTCAGACCTGTACTGCCATCTGCTGGCGGACCTGTCACTTACAACACTTTTTTAGAAATTATCATGAATCCAAACTAGGAAGACCTAAATAACAGAATGGTGTGTAAAGTTATTACAGTGCAGCTTTATATAATAAAAGGACAAGTCTAATCTATACATACATACACATTATATATATATTTAAATATATATATATATATATGTATAATTTACAAACAATTGGCAAAACATTTATAATGGATAAAACATGGATCATGGATTCTGAAGTTGCATCTATGTTAATTAATTCATGTTTATGCATCTGAACAATGTCAGTCTTGAAAAATAAGTTGTGTAAAAAGAAAAAAAAAAACATTACTTTATCAAAGATGTCTTATTATCATACTTGATAATCCTTTGTCATGTACCAACCTATTAGATGTGTGACATAAAAAGAAAAAAAAACTGCTACAACTTCTACTTCAAATGATGTTGTTCATAATTTTAATACATTTTTTGTGAGTGTGGGACCAACACTGGCAGAAAAAATCCCTGATCCTAC
>JARVJO010000061.1:7957502-7972609 GCA_031762555.1 Cynodonichthys magdalenae
CCCCCCCCCCCCCCCCCCCCCCCTCACACACACACACACACACACAGACATGAAAAAAATGCTAATAAATACATAAATAAATAAACAAATTATTGCCATTTTGCCTTTAGCAGGAGGCAACACTGCAGAATTTCCTCTCTAGACAAAAATAAAAATAAAAATTTAAGATGAAAGTAATACAAATGAAGTTATTTGCTCTATTAATTCACCATAAAAAACCCAGTGGATAAAATATTTTTCATAGCTTTCTGTGCGTGTGTGTGTGTTAATGATCAGTGCTGTTTTGTTTTGCATTTTGTGATAAAAGAAAAAAACGAAAAAGTGTAAATGAGGTATGATTTTTGTGTTGCTGGTTTGCATTAATAATCTTTGTGTACTGTTTTCCTCCCCCTAGCTACACAAAAGAGTCATCTTTATTTTAATGAATCTCTTTTTTAAAATGTTACTCTATTTTGGTGTCTGTGGCTGGGAGTCTTGTGACAAAAGAGAAATGACTGCATCATGGCGTCTTTAAACTCAAGGCAGGCTTGCTTTTGGTTCCCACATAGACACAACATATTGCATCATCAAACAATACACAATCAGACAGCAAAAAACTTGCATTACAGATAAAACACTAGAAAAGTCATCCAAAAGAAACAACAAAACTGAATCAGCACTAACATAGTGCATAAACCCTCTTTTTTATTCAGAAATAAAGAAAAAAAGGGGGGTACTGCTTAGTTCATCCAAAAAGCTTGTGACACTTCCTTTCACGAGGATCCAGCACTAATGAGAAAAATTCAATGGTTCTTGTTGCAGGGCCTTTGAATTCTGAGCAACTGCAAACTCTGGTAGTTCTGTCTTTCCCCAGACTTAAACAAACCAAAACAAAAACAACAAAAAAGAAAGTGGTCCTTTTGAATCTTGACACAAAAATCTCCAAAATGAACCCTTGTAGATTCACTTTTGTTTCAGAGTTCCTCCTGTTTTGTCATTTGCAAATAATTCTTCAACTGTGAGTTCATGTTGCAAGCAGTTATTAAACAAAAACAGAAGAAGAAGAAAAAAACTAAAGGTCTATGTCTCACTCTCTTGATCAGCTTTGGTTCTGCTTCTTTGAGTAGCCAAAAGTTTGCGCTACGTTACCATTCAGCAGCAAACACTGTATCATAGTCAGCTCATATCCACAACCCATCCTAAACAGGTCAGGACGCAATCAGATTATGGCCAGATTTTGGTCCAAGGCCAAGCCTGTCCTCATGAGGTATAGCAGCTCAGTTACATATCCATGTCACCATCATAGGCAAGAGTTAGGGGCTTCTGTGGTGGTGCAGAAGCCTTGGTGGTTTTAGATGGGTTGCTGAAAAAAAAATAGTGAAAGAAGAAAGAAAAAGTTAAAAATGCACAGGGCTCAGTAGCACAAGGCAGCCCACATGATTTGAGTCTTTAAAAGGAATTCTATTAACTGATAACAGCAGCCCACAACAGTCTAAAATGTGTGGAGGGGTCTAACTCGTAGTCGAACGAGGAAAGAAACTCACATTGCCTCTTGATGTTTATTCTGTTCTCCTAGAAAGTGTGTGACCTACAAGGGTGCTGCTGCTTCCCAAATCAAACATGGTGAAGGGATTTTTAAGAGAGTATTGTAAAACTTACCAGACCAGGAATGATAATGCAATAATGAAGAGTATCACGATGAATCCGACGACAGTCACAGCATAAACCCACAACTTTACTCGTCCATCTGTGCCATGAACAAAATATGTCTTTAATTCACAGTTTTACATATTTGTCTGAATCAAATATCTGGATAATCTTCCTTCTTTTTAGATTAAAGAAGTAGGTTTGATCTCATTTCAATACAGCAAACGACTCACTAGATTATCTTGTCAGTTTTATGTTCCATTTTAGTTTATTTTTTTCCCCAGTGCCTATAATGATGAGCCCTGTAAAAACTTTGCCCTAATGATCTTTTTCCTTTGGCCCATTGATTCTAGAGCTACAGTACAAAGGCAATTTCAAAGGCAGCTGCGGCAGCAATCGCAGCCATGCTTCTTGATCTGTACCGATGATTTTCATTTCAGTACCTGGGCCAACAGGTTGTAAGGTCCACTCGCTGAAGAGGTCATTGGCCTGAGACGGTCTGGGTTTTAATCTCCCGGAGTTGGTTTTCACGTCGGCTTTCTTGCTGTTGTCCACCCCTGGGGTTCTCGTGCAGTAGTCCAGAAAACCGTGCGAGGTCATCACTTCGGTGTAGCCTTTCTCACACCCACACACTCCGCTCTGTTTGAAGAGGTAGCAAGGCCAGAAGAAAATCATTTACTCCCCACAGAGGATGTCTGCAACTGTTACTTCACACTTTATAGGTTTGCATTTCTAAATGTAGTTACGCGAGGGTGCTCTGAGGGGCAGTAGAATGTTAACTTATAGCTGTTATTTCTCATTTTCATTCTGCTTCTGTTCAGTGTCCCCTTCCCAAATCACCCCACAGGTGTACTCCCTAACTGACAAACAGTTCACACTCATTGGTATTAATCTGATTAGCTTTTAATGGCCTGTTGTGGGAAATTAAAAATGTCATCTGTCAAAACCCATTTCACTCCCAACCTAGCATGTGAGCAGGAAACAACAAAAGCACCGTGAGAACAACAGAAAGCACTGCTCTCCCATCAAAGCGGGATAATCTTACCGGTGTGCAGTGTGAGAACGGTTTGGTGCACGGAGGATGGCAGTGTCGAAGAGTAGTGGGCCTTTTTTGCGGGAAACACCCCCCTGGAGAAAGACAACACGTTCTCATTTTTGTTCTCTTTTTCATTGATCAGTGTATTAACACTCTTGTCACACCTGATTAATGGACCCAAAGGCTTATCAGGGTCCCTGATCAATTGGTGAACATTTTAATTCCAACATGGAAAATTGCATGTCAAAATATCAAAGAGTAATGCCTTGGGCTCCTGGCTCCTCTGCAGAAGGAGATTTTCTTTCCCCCTTTCTGGATTCATTTTTGCCAAAAATACTTCCTTACAGTGATAAGATCACATTCGCCCACTATTTACAGCGCATCAAGCCTGCCTAAAGCTTTTATTCCCACAGCACTTTTATCTTTGTTCTGATTCTCTGCGCCTGCTTTACTTCCAACAAATATATGATTATATTTATAAGGATTGAAAGCATCCCAGCACTGTCTGCTTTATTGATTTATTATGTTAAGCTGGAGGAAAGAAATAGAGATGAGAATAGACAGAGATATCAAATTTAACTAGAAAACTGCACTAAAACCATTCTGTTTGAATGCATGTGTCAAAATGTATATATTTCACATGTTGTAGGTTCCACTGTGAAATTTTTACTTGATCTCATCTGATTTTTTTTTTTTTTTCTGAAGGCGTGCAGTTATATCTAAAAAAAGATCATATCTGTTGAAGCACAACCCGCTGACAGTATAATACTGCAAACTTTTAAGATGATACTTCTTTTTCATTCACCCCTGTCAGATCTTTCCAAATGTTGCGTTTTCCATTATTTCCTGATCCAATAAGGAGATCTCTTTGAAATGTAATTTCAAACCACCTGCTACAAGCACTTCTGCTAAAGTTTGACAGCTTTCAGTGATAAATGAAAGGAGATTCACTTAACGTCACGGCAACAAATATACATTTCTGTTTGAGCCATCAGATTGTAAGATATTGCAGGGAATAGCCACGTGACCTAGACTGAATTGAAAACTGTTCAAAACGACTAACTTCATGAGGACAAAAACAGAAATGGTGCACTTTGAGCTGCAGCCTGCTGTAAGACAGATTTATCGAGGAATCTGTGCGTGTTTGTGTTCCTGGGAGGTGTAATCCATCCATAAAGTGGCCAGAGGACACCGCAACTGTTCACCTGTGACATTAACTCCATCTGAGCGCTGACACCACACTGCCCTCTCATTGTTGCTCCATCCTCCTGTTTTCCACTGGTAAGTGTGGCATTTTCCTCCTGCAGTAATGGCAGACAGGCAGATACAATGCTCATTAGTAGTTTGTATTGACCATCCCGACCTGCTGTCAGGCTTCTATAGGTGGTAACCTCCATTTCCTCCAGCCCTGCACTGTCATACAATGTAAGACAATTTATGATTGCAGTGTCAAGGAAAAAAAAAATGTTCTGCACTAAAAAATCTTTGGATAAAAGAAGAGAAAATGCTTAGAGGGGTATAAAAATGGCCTCCTTATTGCAATCAAAGCTCTTATTTCCCCTAAGGGGGAAACATTTACAGAAAAAAAGTGATTTGAAGAGAAAAGACAATTAAATAAGATTTCTTGACACAACGAGCTGAAATTTGACAATAAAAATGAAACATCACAGAAAATCCAACTCTGTCAGCAAAATATATCATTGAGCACTGAACAGAATGAACTAAAATGTAGTAGTAACTGAGCAAAGTTTCTAACCCATTCTTTGAGTGCAATACTTTGTGCCTAAAACACTATTAATAGAGATGTGATGTTCACGAACGATCTTTTGAACAGCTCTTTAAAATGAACGATAGGAGCCGAGTCGCAGGCAGTATTGAGCCATTAGTAGTTTAATTTTTTTATTCCTAATATAATCTTGATTTGTTCATCCTTTAATCTCTCCCGCTTTGCTTTTTCCACAGAAAATAGGCAGAGCAGTGGAGTACAGAAGCTCATGGGGAAAGACAAAACACATGGTTCCACCCACGTAACAGGATGACGTCATCACACACGGCGACGTGATGACGTAACTTGTTCAAAATCAAATGGCTCTTTTGAACGGCTCTATGAAACAAACGGCTCCTCAAGATCCGGATCCCTTCAAAGAGCCATTTATCCCATCTCTAATATTAACTGTTTGGCCTCTGGCATAAAAGGCAATGGGTGATGTAAATTCCTTTAAGGAATGCTGAGCATTAATTACTTTATTCATTTCTTTGTATATTTGCTCCTTTTATTTTATTTCGGTTCAGTCACAAATGAATTAATACATATTGAGGGATGAACTCTTATTGAATTCTTATCATTGTTTAAATAAACCTTGTCAAAAACCCAATAAAAGGCCAAGTAATTGCCAGATACCAGTGTTCATTTCTTTTTTTCCTCACATACTAAGAGCTTCTCCCATCATCCTGGTATAAAGCCATTCTCTGCTATGCTTCCTTGAGAATATTACAGTCTCTTTTAAATGAGCGAGGACAGAGGAGGCTTCAAGAGAAACAAGGAAACACGTGTACCCTAAGCCTTTCATCAAATGGGATCATTTATAAATGCCGTGCCACCTCCAGTAACCCATGTGACTGACTTAAACAGAGGATTTCTAATTTGGCTATTTTGGTTCTTTCATCATTATATCTCTTCCCTGCATCTCTCTCTGTTTCACTCATCTATCACATCAGTGTTTGCCTGCACTAATCAAAGCCTGCTTAAAAATGATTGGGATACCTTTAATGTTGCAACTGAAATAAAAAAAAATAAATCTTACAGATGATCAATTTACAAAAAAGGGTTTGTAATATAATCTTTTAGACATTTACTTTTAGGCAGTATAAAACATATCAAATCTAAATGCAACCTTCAAATCATAATCATTTTTTGTCAACATCCAAACACCACTCTCTCAAGATTTTCCAAGGTAACTGTGCCATGATACACATCGGTAAATGATGTAATAAAGTTTCAAGGACAACCAGATGAAATAACTATTTATTTATTTTTCCCTTGCAGTCCTCATGAGCGTAGCTAAAGTTTACTGAGCATTTATCAACCTTGGTGATTTTGGCTTTTATGATCCATCTCCAGGATAGGTTTCTGTTTTTTTCTCTACTGATCCATGTTCTCATAGAATCATGAGCAGGTTAAGCTTTTTCTGGAAGCAAATTTAAGAAGTTCATAGAAAAAAAAATGAAGTAAACATCCAGGAAGCCAGCTTTTGTTGGAGAAAAGCCTCATCTCAGAAATAACATTTCAAACTAATCATGCAGTTTCATTACTTGTTTATTGCATGCCCAATACAGTATGAGAATAACTCCCTGCTCTGTGATAACCACCAGTGTTCAGTACAGCAAATGCTAGTTTGGACAATTGTATCCGAATTAGATAATTTCATCAAAATTTGCATCTTGTTCTAAAGGGGTAAAGTAGGGCAGTTGATACATGTATCTTAATAAATACCTTCACAGGGCTGAGTTTCAAAGACTTGAAGAGGGCAGCTGCCCTGATTTTCTACGGCCTGAATGATCACAGCTCGGGAGCGCGTTTGACGACCGGTGGACTCAAAGCTCCGTCCCTCCAGGCAGGTCAGCTGGCAGGAACTCCAGAATGACCATTCAGTCAGATGACAGTCTCCTGAGAGCAGACGAAAACAAACAAAAATAAATAAAAAAAACATCTAATTCAGTTCTTGCACAATGACTGCAGGAAACATGCACCATTGTGGTTCTAATGCAGAAATGTCTCATGCACTGTAAAATATATCTGATTAACTGTTGGAGGCAACTAAACTCGAGACCAAGAGTAAAACAGTCTTAGGTTGTAATCACACCTGATAGTCCAGTAGACTTGTTCGATTGGGGACCAAAAGATTTGTTTACATTTTCAGTTGGTGCTGTTCACATTCACACTGCACTGTACTGCTTTTACTTAGTATGACCTGCTTTTAGAATAGTCTCGGGTCCGCTTGGCGTTCACACATGCAGTCGAACCACACCAGTATTTGTTTCAACCAAACCGAGACCTACATTTTCAGGCGAACCAGAGTTCGCTTTTTTGGTCGGTATCAGACTTTGATTACACGTTCACACCTCCCCAAATCAACTAGAGTTCGATTAAAGTGGACTAAACAGGGCTGGTGTAAATACACCCTTAGAAAGAAATGCCCATAACTGAGTCAGTTTTATAAATACTGAGCTAAATTTTGGTGTTTTATTAGACATCTCTGATCCCCAACATATACTCTGACTGATCAGATTAAACCTGTTTAAAACTTTGCTATTAACTGTTGAAATCAACTGTGTCAATTTGCTATTTCATGAACCACTGAATGGTTTGTAATAAAAATTTTCATGAAGTCAAAACAAAACAGGCTATACTGTAATGAATGTCACTCATACTAAACAAAAATTTGATAAGTAATATTCCATAATATTAAACATTGTTATTTTAAAGGTTTAAACAAAATGGCTTCAACTTTAGTTTCAAACACCAAGAAAATTGACTGGTGACACATGTATTCCTTCAAGGAGAGTTGATTTTTAATCTACATTGAATTTTTGAATGACTTAATCAGGGATAAAAACATTCTTGAAACATGAGAGAAATATTTGCTATGTGCAGATAATACAAGAGTGTTTCCAGATAGTTTCTCGTGCTCCCAAGAAACCTGTTTTATTGATTTATTTATTTTTTTTCCAAAGTCCCCTTAGGAGTGCCATAGAATTGGGTCTCAGGAGAAGAAAATAATTCAGCTTACAAAGACCGGTTGATATTTTCTGTGTCTACAAATGACAAAAGTATCTTACTTTCCTGAATGTCAAACACAAATATCGTTTGTGCTGCTTGGTAGGGTTATCCTGTAGAGATAAAATCACCCAATGCCACATCTCAGCCAGAGCAAACCTCTCATTCTCTGCCTTGAACATCCATTAGTGCCTATCTGCAGACAGAGGCATCTCATTATCTTTCATCTTCATAAGAATACACTATCAGCTCCTCCCTCTCGCTGCTTCAAGTGTGGAAACATGCTGTGGCAAAACCTGCATTAAGCAGCATCATACATGTGTGTATTATATCTCACACGTATGTCGACAACGCCTCCGCTGGCCCCTACACAGCACCTGCCACCCTCACACTGACAGACACACACACTCACACACACACATGTCTGCTCTTGGCATCAAACGCTCCTGATCCCGAGCCAAAACTCGCTGCATCGGCGGATTGAGTGATGAATCAAGCAGAGGATCAGAGGAGAGAGAGAGATGAGCAGAGGCAACCACTTACTCTTCATAGCAGAGGCTGACAAAAGGCTTCACGAGGCAATAGCCATGAACAGGAAGACCCGAGTAGTCTTTTCATCAAACAATAATTGCGCTTTAAAAAAATAAGAATAAAATGACAAACATTCAGAGCCACTAAAACCCATGTAACCTGAGCAGCTGCCGTGAGCAAACACAGAGTAAAGCTTCATTTTAAAGGCTGACGATGAAGCAGGGAAACTGCCAGCAGCTTCCTCACTCAGAGAAAATTCAACATTCATTTTGTGGCTTGAAGAATAAATAAAAACATCAAACTGGCACCTAGTGGTGTCAGTTCATGGCGCTGTACTGTCTGCTTGTTTCTATGGTGATTCTAAAAACGATAAGGTTGATCATCTCTCAAGAAAATAATCAACTAAAACGTGCTCAATGCAAAGTGTCACAATATGTCTAAGTTAAGTGGTAAAAATGATTTTTGTCTGTTTCAGGTGTTTAATTGTCTGTAGTGTTAGCAAAAGATCTCATAAAACCAGTGTGCAGATTTTAATGAAACTCCCTGGAAATAATCCTTTGCTACAATTAATTACTGTTCGGAGCCAATCCAATTCAACACGGCTGACCTCGATGAGCGCTTATCAGTGCATGTTATTGCTTTACTTTATAGAGCTACTGAAGCTGTCTTAGGTATAACAGAAGTATAACAAAGCTAACTTCTTGAAGTTATATGGAAAAGTATAAGGTCAATCTATATGAATTGTTGTTTGAGTTGATTTTTTTTTTATTTTTATTTTTTGTTCTTTCGTAAATTATTTTTGTGTGAAGATATTTTGGGCATAAAGGGGCAGACATTCTTCTGCTACCTTTCATTTTATTTTGTTTTTTGTTTTCTATTGTATATACTTAACTTGTTTATTTTTAAATGAAATGAATAAATTTTTAATAAAAAATAATAAAATAAGTAGTCTGAAACTTTGCTGCTTTTAATGCACTTGGTGATGATGATGATGATGAGGATGTAGGCACTTTGTAAGATCATTATTTAAACTAAGTATATGGCTGTTAAACAATATTGGGGGAATATTGAATGAAACAAACAAAACATTTTTTTTTATTATTTATGTCTGCTATTGATACAAACTTTGCAAAATAACTGTAAAATCGCTCGTATTTTACAGCAGTTTTCCACTTGTGGAGGTTTGCTTTTTGCTAATGAAAATTTATTACTTTCACACCAGCTCTCCCCATGCAGGACTCCCATTGGCATTAATTGTGTTCCTGCGATAAGTAGAGTGATTGCCAGAGACAAGGTGATTGCTCCAGGCAGTGTGATCTGGTAATTGTTTCAATTAGCACAGAATAATTTTTTCATGCTTTATTTGTTTGTAGGTTATTACATAATTGAGTCGGAAACAAAACATTTGCGTTGTCAAGTTATTGATCACAAACTCTCTCTTTAAGTTACTCAAGTCTAACTGTTGAAACAAAGGTCCCCCTGTAAGTCCAAACATTGCAATTTATTTATTTATTATGTGTAAGAAAACAAAGTTTTCTCTACTCATCAGATAAGCCAAACCAGCTCATGTACAGTTGCACAGGCTTTTAGTTGATTTATGACTTTTATTGATTTTGCAATTATTAAGCTGTTGAAAATGTCAAACAGTGGAGGGAGAGGACAAT
Source organism: Cynodonichthys magdalenae (assembly GCA_031762555.1). Classification (NCBI taxonomy): domain Eukaryota; kingdom Metazoa; phylum Chordata; class Actinopteri; order Cyprinodontiformes; family Rivulidae; genus Cynodonichthys; species Cynodonichthys magdalenae. Next base: position 7,967,137 of record JARVJO010000061.1, read on the forward strand.
ATATTAGCAAACAACTGCAAATACTTTGTTGCTAAAGAAAAAAAAGATGATTGAGTGTTGAGTCAGACAAACGCAATGATTTATTAAAGATTTGGATTTAAATGTCAACAGTTCTGATATTTATATACAGTATATATATATATATATATATATATACTTTTAATCAGCTGAAAATGCTAAATTCTTATAATCAAAATACAACATATTCAAAAGTGAGAATTCTTATAAATCTGACTGCAGCTTCACCTGGACAGGGCACAAAGCATGGCTGCTCCATCTTCTGAAGGAGCTGCTGCTTCCGCACGTCTCCACAAAGCTCCGTCTCTGCTGGCTGAGGAGGAGACTCGTGCCAGTTCCCCCAGTGGACAACACACGACAGGTTCCTCGTCCGCAGCCCCTCGCCACACTTTGCACTCTGCACAAATGAAAACACATTTCTTTACCTTTCCCAAATATTTCTCCTGTTGTGCCTGTTTTCGTTACTGTTTTAAAAAGCGAACATTTTTTGACACAATACATCTGATTTGTGCTTGAATGTACTTCTATCCACATTAAGTTTAGTATTTTATTTCTACTAGTTATTATTTTTTAAATTTATTTTAGTTTTTCAAACCACAATCTTGTTTTAATCAGTTTATTTCCTCTCTGCAAGTCATTGAAAAAGTGTGAAACCATTTGCACATGTGCTAATACTTCAGGGACAACCTGAAAACGACAACAAAAAACAAAAAATCTACTAAAAAGTAACAACTTTCTCTTTATTCTGAAAATAATGAAAGGGATTTTTAACTAAAAAAAATTGCTAATTAGGAATTGTTCAGCTGGTGTGAAAGTGAAAACTCCTGGTGAGGTTACTTTAATTTAAAAGCTTATACGTGACATCTTCATTTCTTTTTCCTGGGTCTGAATAACTCAAATAAACAATTAAAATTTTTTTTATTTATTTGTTATTTCTAATATAAGAAAAAAACATTCTGCCAAGGTCTATGACTAAATAAATTTAAAATTTATTACAAACTTATCGTATTCACTGTCTTTTTCCAACAATCAGCAGCTCAGACCTTCCATAAGCAGCTTTGTAGCAATGAGGTAAAATTAATTGGTGCCCTCAAAGCAGGCAAAGGCTCAAAGGAGATAGCAAAGTGTTTTCAAGCGGCTATATTCTCAATTTGGTTTATAATGTATTCAAGTAACGACAAGAACCACAGAGGTCAAGTTGAGGTCTGCAAGTCCAAGAAAACTTTCAAAGAGAACTGTCGAGGGACTGCTGCAAAGGCAAATCAAAACCCTTCTATGACTGAAGACGATTTTTCAGACTGGAGGTGGTGGGGATTTTTACAGAGCAGAAAATATTGCATCCAAGGGAAAAAAAAAAATTGAAATGTCCAAATAATCTTTTTTTTAAACACCTGGTTGGAAACAACAATCAATTTGAAAACTAAAATAAACAAAAAATATATACATTATGCTTAAAATACATTAAACTTATGATTCCAAGTATGAATCAATGTTTGTTTTTACAGTAAAATAAGTACTGTTAATTGTCACTTTATTAATGGTGCTGTAATTGCAGGGTTTTTGTTTAAATGAAATCCGACTGAGAAAAAGAAATTCCATCAAATACAATAGAGATAGCTGCAGAGAGCTAAACTGTGTCTATATTGACAAAGACGAACTGAATGAACACAACCCTCTGTGATGATGTTCAGTTTTAGGGTTGGATGGATTCTGAACAGAGATCACAGCACGAGGTCTTCTGCTGCTTTAGGCTGCAACACTCCAGGTTTCTGATGTCGTGCTCTCAGAGAGGCTCATCTGCATACCTCAGTTGTCCAAAAAAAATAATAAAGAAGGACTTGCCATTCAACTTACTGGTGCCTTTCTACCCCCTGAAACCAATCTGGTCGCTCTCCTCTGATCTGTTGTCATAGTTTTGTTTTGTTTTACATTAATTTGATTGAATTTATCCTGCTTCATTTTAAAGATGAGAAAGATTGTTTAGATGATTTTATGTTCTCTTTTTATTCTCTGTTGTTCTTGCTCCTTGTGTCACTCATCCATACTCCACACACCTGTGGTCACTCAGTGCTTCTTCCAGTGAATGTATCCTCTTTGGTTGATCAGTTAATTATCAGGTTCTCCTGTTAGTTCCTGTTTGTTTTGCTCATATTGTTATTTGTTATTTTCTGCCTTATTAAAACATGCTGATATTTTTTGGAGTACTGGTTATCCCATTTTTGTGATTCCTCAGATCCAGGCACCTATTCTTTCTCTTTTTTTGTATTGGAGTTGTGCACACTACTTTTTTGTTTTCCATATTGTTATTTGCCAAATCCCTGCTTTTTGACTTTGAGATTCAAGTTTTCTCTTCTTGCATTTGGGTCTAAAAACCTTCATCTCACGAAACCCATACAATCATCACCATAAAAAGCTAACAATCACCAGATTTTTTTCCCCCTCCCTTAAACCATTTTCTGTCAACTTTAATTAGCTCTACATGAATTTCTTGGCACATCAGTTGTTTAGATTAAGACCAACACATTGGACATCAACAACCATACCATAAACATCCACTTAAACTGCCTTCCTTCTCTATTCAGACACCCGGTTTGACCTCCAGCAGGTCATGTTTACCAAGTCTGCATGCTTTAAGATAAGCAGCTGTTGCAATGTAGTAAGCTGATTAGATATTTTTATTTAAGCAAAACAGAAAACAAGTTCAATATCTACTAGACTCCATTTGTTAGAGTTTACCTTTTGCATTGATTGCAAGGCATTTTGCATTTTAAATTGCTGCTCAGAAATTGATTTCTTTGTTAAACCGTAAAACAAACAACATACAGGATGTCCTAGCTGAATACCAAAGTGACTATTTTAACAAAATGCGAATTTCCTTTTTTTGCGTGCCAAAACCATCCTCAGCCAGTGTTCAGTTGTTGATGTTTTGGGCTTTGAATCTTACAATTCTGTTGGGTTTATTATTTTATGTTGTTAATTGAATGGTGCCGTAAGAAAAGCAATTTGTGTAAACCCAGTTTCAAGTAATGTGGTTGCAAGATGAGAAGTGCAAACTAAGTCATGAGTAAATCTGTTTATTTTTTATAAACTAAACTGCTTTCACAATATTCCAAATTACAACTTATTATTACAAGGTAACCTCTTCTCCACTCTACTTATTTTTACTTAGTTTAGTTTAATTAGTATGCATATTTCCTCTAAGATTATTCAAACCAATTTTACATTCTGTTCTTTAAAGATGGACTGCAGGTTTTGATAAGGTCCCTAGAGTCTGACCAGCTAAAGAAATATCTGAAACTTGGCCAGGCCTCTAAAAAGCAGTCCATGCCAGACAGCCCACACAGGACTGAAAACTTTATTGGAATAAAACAAAACAAAAAAATCAGACGTAATCATACAACATCATATCATTTAATTTTCAATATAGGTCATACCTCTACGGTGCACGGAGACCAGTCGCTCAGTAACCACATATAGCAAGGCCTTATGGGACATGGTTTGGTCTGGCTGAGCTGGTTGGGACAGGGGCGACCCTCCTCGTGAGCCTCCTGCAGGATTCTCCGGCTGCGCTCTGACTGACCTACATAAGATCAAGGCCCCAACATCGTTTTGAAGAAGGGTTAAACAGACTGCAGAACATCTGCAAGATGCAGCCTAGTTTTTAAAATTAAATACTTTCTTTGCCTGCATCTGTGAAACTCAAGTAAAGTGACATTTGCAATCCCACTGTTAGCATGACAAATTGCTGTAGCACTAAAAGAATAATACAATGTGGGATTCATACCCTTAGAATGAAACTCCATGCAAGACATTGTTAGAAACATGATCGCATCAGTGCACAAACAAGAAAAGGGTGCATAAAGTAAAAGTTATAAAAACAAATGGGTGTGTTAATAATTAATTTTTATTAGGAAACAAAGGCAGGCTTCTTCGAATTCTGTTAAATGTTTCTCCCACTTCCCACTGTTGCACAATTCACTGTGCTGTTTGAGTCACTGTGCCACTTTAGACTCAAAAGCAATATCTCTGTAAACACATAAAATAGGTAAAAACAGGTACATGGTTGTAGAGTTATAAGAGTCTAACATTGAAGTGCAGCGTACACACAGAAAAAAAATCATTGTTTTAATTGAGTTTTTTCTTTGTTTTTCAAAGAACTACCCATTCACATTTGATCTTAAAGATACAAAGTTTGCATATAAACTGTTTTTAAGGACATTTTAAAGGGGCAATATCATGTAAAACCAACTTTTTTGAGCTTTATATCATGTTAAAACGCTATCCCCTCATCAAACGCATACCCAGAAAATCGACATTGTCGTTCAAAACTTCTTCTGTTTGCTGTTTGGCACAGTTAAAATTATGTCGGAGAAAACCTTGTCTATGGGAGAAATCCCAGATCCCAGTGAATAGAATTGAACAATATGCCTGAGAAACACAATATTGGCCCTTTAAGTTCTAGAGTGAAGGCAAATTCAGTGGGTCAATTAATATGGTGTAAAGGGCTGCAAGGTTAACTGATATTTGTCTCTATGTGACCCTATAATGGGCTTGGGACCTGTCCAGGACGTACCCCACCCCTCGTACAGTGACTCATGGATGAATGGATGGATAGGCTGCACAGTGTTGTGATATTTTCAATGTACAATTTTCACTGAAACCTTCCTGATGGGAAATTGCAGAGGTTGCATTTTCCTCATGAATTTAGTTTTTTCCAGTTTTTGTTTTCAGCTACTCAGGCCTCCTCCCATTGGTTAAATCATACATTTCAGGTTAACTAAAATTGTGATGCAGTGTAATTCATTCTTAATCTCCCATCAGCACTTGACAGCTGTTTAAAGTTTGATATAAAAATCAATGGAAGGCACACCAGACTCCTGATCAGGTCAAATCTTTAGGACATGGTCCTCATTTAAAGCTATTAATGGTGCATGGGTGCAAGGTGACCCTGATTGCATCCGTATATATGAGATGTACCTGGTGGTTGTTCTAAAACAGGCTGGCAGTTTTCTTGCATGTTTTAGATGTTTCTTTGCTCCAACGCATTTGATTTGAATGAATAGCTGATTAACAAGTTTGGATGTATTGAAAAGATCCAAAGACATGTAGGAACAAAAAATAACTAAAGAATAAAAATGATGTAGCAGTAAAACCAACATAAGCAAGTAAAGCAGAAGCTAACAGAAAACTACAATACAACCAGAGTTATAAAGTAACTAAGTAAAAATAATTTGTTACTGTACTTAAGTAGAAATTATGGTTATCTGTACTTTACTTGAGAAGTTATTTCTCGGCTTACATTTTACTTCTACTCCTTACACTTTTTAAAAAGGTAATAAGTAGAAAATCAACACTTCTATTTTATTCTGGCTCGTGATTGTAAATAAAAAATAAAACATACTACCCTGATAAATTGCTCCTCCTTGATAGAGTGAATTTAATTGTGGTTGGATGA
>JARVJO010000061.1:7972709-7999710 GCA_031762555.1 Cynodonichthys magdalenae
TTTGTGGTTTTTTGACTCTGCAATAGTTTATACACAATCCATCACAGCTGCACGCCTTTAGAAAAAAAATGTTTTGGAGAGGTCACCTCGCAGTAAATTTCATTTTGGAAAATCTAACTGCTCATTTTTACTTAATACTTATATACTTATATAGTGCTTTATAAGTCCTTCCGGATCCCCAAAGCGCTTTACACTACAGTCACTCACATATTCAGACACTGATGATGGCAAACTACACTGTAGGTGGGTGAAGTGTCTTGCCCAAGTACACAACAACTTGTCTTGCCCAAGTACACAACAACTGAGGCAGCTGGAACGGGGATCAAACCGGTGACCTTCCGGTTCCAGGACGACTCCCCTAACCACTCCGCCACAGCCGCCCTACATATAAGTACTTTTGATACTTGAGTACAAAAAACATCTGATATTTTAAAACTTATTCAAGTAATATTCTTAGAGGAGATTTTAACTTTTATCAAAGTAATTTTAAGGTAAGATACTTGTACTTTTACTCAAGTATCACTTTGAGGTACTTAATACAACACTGAATATAACTAATGAGTGTTAAACCAGGGAGAAGTGATTACTACGTAACAGCTGGGTTGATTAGCTGAAGGACAGCAGGTGTGAAGATCTGAGTTGCAAGCGGGACAATCAGTGAAACAGAAGAACTAACTGAAGCACAACAACATAAGGAGAAGAATGACAAAATAACTAGTCATAAATCTACTGAAACAACACAAAACTCACAAAATCAAGACAAACATTTTACACCTCTAACTTTCTCTCACACAATTTGTTTTAATGTTCATCTAATCATAACGCAGGTGTTGTTTTAGTATACAGTATAAGACTCATCACAGATTCCATCTGCTACATAATGAGGTATTAATTCTCACATATAGCAATATTTAACAACTCATTGTGGGAAATGTCATCTAATTAAACCCTAATTAATGAATGTGAACTAGTTCACTTTGAAATTGTGAATATAGTTCAGAATCTGTAAGTGGTGAAATATAAACATGAATTATTTCAGTTTTAATCTGTGCAAACCAAACTCTGAGCTAGTTCCTGTGGAGAGCAAACTGGCACAACACTGATTCAATGTTGACTTGAGGTGTGAGCATGTACGTTGTTCCCAATAGATGTAAAAGAACATAAAGATACTTTTTTGTCTCCAGAGAAGCACAGAAGTTCTTTTAAAGGTTCAGGCAAGAAGCTGAAAAACTGTACAAAGTCTCGTGGTGCAGTGGTTATATCCTACTAAGGTGTAGCTGCAGGAACAAAGCATCTGTACTATTTTAAGACTATTTCTGAATGCTGATTTCTTAGTATGTAGGGTCCATTGAGGATTCATATAGAAATAACCTCAGTTGGCCATCCAATAAACAGAAGTTGTGATTGTATGTGTGCATTTTGCAGGGAGAGATGCTGAGCTCTGTAAGCCACAGGCAGACACAGCAAAAAGCAGCTTCATACTGCCATCTAAAAAAAAAAAAAAAACCCAAAACATTAACACTCCCATGGTAACCTGACAAAATGAGATCTTTGCATCGTCTGACACAGATACGACACAAATCCCTCATCAAGGCTGAAAGATGTGTTTGACTAGGTGTCAGAAGGAACTGAGAAAGTGGCAGAAAGAGTCACAGCTACCGTAACGGAGCTGCGAGAGACACAGAAACAGGCTGGAGTTGGAATTCTCAGCTGAAAGCGAAGTGTGAGCGAAAAGAAGTGAGGGGTTAGGTTTGAGTTGACAGACAGCCAGCGACAAATTAAAATTAATGAACTTGAAGAGACAGAGCCGAGTCTTTCTAATTAGCAGGATAACAAGCTTTTCTCTTTGAGAGAGTGGCTTTGGGAAGCCAAGGAAACAACATATGGATCCAGGTTAAATCATTAACTTTTGTATATTGCATGAGGTTGTGACGTGACTTTCTCAAAGCGATGCATAGCAAGCCACAGGTTGGTGATTACTGAATGCATTTTTACCAATCATGCATATTTAAGCACGTTAAATAATTTATGGCATTCATCCATACAGGTGGGTGGCATGGAATTTAATCAGAATTAAGTTTTACTCTTAAGAAGTTTTCATGCAAATTAAAACAAAACAAAACAAAACAGCTTCACACATTAAGAAAATCAAACTGGGAACATTATTGTAAACAGTATTAAAAATACACAGAGGACAGTTTTTCTGTGTAATAAGGCTGAGGATTGCACAAGCTTGTAAATATTTTAATGCATTTAAATGTATTCATCCACAATTCAACATGTTGATGAATGCTTGAGTCGATGGAATAATGAGGCGCTAAATTTGTGGTCCTTAGTGTGTCTGCTCAGCGTTGTACCTATTGGTTTAAGTTTGATCGTAGTGTTTACCTCGGCTCCCGCAGGTGTGCAAGCAGTCCGCCCACGGCGACCAGTCAGACAGTATACAGCTGACAGGACAGTCGACCACACAGCTCTCCAACAGCTGCAACTTGTTGATCAAACCAAACTGTGGGAAACAAGAACGGAGCTGAGTGGAAGGCCTACTAATTATTTCCAGTAAAACAGAAAAAAGAGGGAACAGCTACATTCTCATGTTTTAAATGAGCTTCAGTTCATTTCAGGATGGTCGGAGATACAGCATCTGAATAAGATTACCATTAATGCAGCTTTCAATTGTTACTGAGCTTTACTAATACATTCACATGTAAAACTAGAATTCATATTTCTCATTTAAATTCCAGACACAGCCAAACTTAGCGAAAAGAAATGAACGTTAAACAATTTATCTTGATCAAACCGTTAATGCGACATGATTTGAAATGCAAGTGAGAACTATTTTAAGTGCAGAACAAAGAAAGTGTTTAGTGAAAAAATGGCCCTGCCTCTACCATCATTGCAGCATCCTCAAGACAACCATTTGTCTCTGTGCAATTGAGATAAGACAATACCATTAAGCTGTGTTGACCTAGTGGCAAACTGGCTCATGAAACATCGGTTTGGAGATTAGAAACAGCATTTACACTCAAGCGCATAAGACAACTGGGCTTTCAATAATGTATAAAGTATGGGAGAGGAGCTCAAGCTGCAGCACTGCATGAACCATCAATATCTCTTTATTTGAAAAAAGCTAAATTAAGCCATCTTTTAGAGTAAAATGTGGCTGGCTCTCAGGAGTTGGATTCACTTACCATGTGGACTGTCTTCATGAAAATAATATTACTGCACATTTTAGTTCTTCATCATAAACTGTGTTTTTGTTTGTTTTACAGCTGGACTAATGTATGAAATGTTTGGGCTGTAAATTCCCAGCACAAAACACAAACTGGAAGGACAAACATTACACCAAAACATTCTAAATTAGCTGCTTACATTTCTGTTTATGTTAGAATAAGAAAGGGAAGTGACTTATACTCACAATAGGAATACTGTGCACACATAAACCATCTGATTTAGTATTTTTAGTGCTTTTCACCTGCTTGCACTTCTGCAACTCCATAACTTTGCCGTCACTGCGTACACAGTCCAGGTGGCGTAAACGTGATCCTCGACCACAGATGGCATTTTCACTCAGCTGGCATGTACTCCAATCTACAACAAGAGCAACATCATGTCTGCATTCTTTTTATTTAAGAGGGATCGGATAGCTTTTCGCAGATAAAATTACTGGCATAAAAATATTTCATTGAAAATTGTTGAAAACTGTGACACAGACAAAAGCATCCATCAGTTTATTCATCCATTTTCAGGATTCCTATTATCTGTTTGGGGGTCACTGGGGAGCTGGTATTATGAGTGGCTTGTGAGTAAGAAGAGGGGTACGTGCCGGGCAGGTCACTGGTATGACATGGGACCAACCCAAAAATACAAGACACATAACTATGCAGACACATACATAATGGTACCATATAAACTCCATGTATGGCCAAAATAATGAACCAATTGAAACAGAAATGGTATTTCATCCCTCAGACAGATTAAACAATCCTGGTCAGTCCACCTTTAATAATCCTCACTTTTTCCCCAGCAGCTGATCACCCTATCTGCTTCACAGTGCTGCTTTATAGTTTTGGAGCTTTGTCTAAAAGCTGTTTTCCACCACACTTCACAGCCAAACACAAAAAGAAAGCTGCTGTTCTCAAGGGATCTGTTGTACAAAAAAAATAAAAAGTCACAAAGGATTGCGGAATCCTTTTTTCAGATTATGCTAACATGTTCATGATCACAGCTGAAGCCACTGTGTTTTTCATATCTTGGCACACCAGCAGGTGGATACAAGCCACCCCGAAGAGGCCACTGTTTCTCCAGACATCATTAAACTACTCTAATTCCTTCTTCCCTCTGGTGTGACCTGTGCGAAGAGCTCAACTGGAGCCTAAAGCTGAAAAGAAAACCCATTTTAAAGATTTAATGTACGACACCTTATGTGAGCTCACATTCAATGTTATGAAACCTTCTGGCAATATAGAGGGCAGGTTTAGTGGCCCTCGGCCCTAATACAAAGCCACGGGGCATTATCTGTTTGGTCCTATTGTAATTTACAGTGTTGCCTAGCAACAAGGGCAGCTGTGCTCTGACCCTAAACCTGATTCAGAGAGAGGGATGGGAAAGAGAATGTTGCAAATTAGACAAGCCATCACAAGTAGGATCTTTTTAATCTGATTTAAGACATTTGTACAATTCTTCACTCGTGGCTATTTTTTGCATTCCACAAACAGAAAAATATGCACCTGCTTCTCACTTCACTGTCTAACGGCAAAGAAACTGACAGGTCAGGGCAGACTGTGATTTATTTTTAAAGAGTCAAAGCTCAAGCAAAGTTTCAAATAGATAATTGCCATTTAAAGTACATAAAGATTGTATTAATTGGGACAAATACATTTTTAGACCACTTCAGTAAAAATATACATCTGTTCCAAAGAATTTTATCTGAGTGATATAGTTTGATTTATTTTTAAATCCCAAACCATGTTCTAACTCGTTCCATAAAAGGAACGGCAGCAAACGAAAAAAAAAAAAAAACAATCTCAGCCCAGTTCTGAATAAATAAAAAATAAACTCTCTGAGGCAGGTGCAAATCTGGTATGCAGTAATAAAATACAAATCCCTGTGGCCGACAGCATCCAGTAGTTTAAGGTAGTCGCAATAAGATGAGCACACATACTGTATGTCTGCAAATTGATAGTCAATATTCTGACAGCAGGACGGAATGAAGCAAACACGTTTCTGAAATTTGTTCAAAACGAGTGACTTTATCCCCAAAAGGACAAAAAAGGAAAGAAAAACTTAAAACCTACAAACTGTAAAATTACTAAAACCGACATATTTTAACAGGAATAGAATTGAACAAATATTTTTGAGTGATGAAAAAAACAAACCAAAACTTTTTATCAAGTATAACACAAAAAACACCTTTCACATTGGTATGTCTTGCTGCTTTCATATTTTATTATGAAGCTTCTGTTAGTCTCACAAACAAATGATTTTCTTTCTTTTATGTTTATCTGCACTGCCATGATGGGTACATGCACACAGACTGGGAACTGACTATGAGTTGTTCTTTTATTCTGCCGTCTTACTCTGTTACATTTTACTTTCAATCTTTTAGTCAAAGTATTGAGGGAAACTCTTTTAGTCTATTTTTTTTATATTTTTTAGTTTACTCACTGTCAGCTGTGTGTAGGGAGGAAAAAAGGCAATAAGCACTTTTAGATAACTCTGAGACAAAAAGGGTTTTTCTTTGAAATGTCTAATTAAATTATACTTCTTAAGAAACCCTGATATATTAAAAACAAATAAACAAAAAAAAAACAATGCAATGATCATCAATTCATTTCTTACGGAGCCCTCAAGGGGATGTTCTTTTTTTTCTTTTGCGTTACCTCGCAATACTTTTTGCATTCCCTTGCAAAAGTCATTTATCACTGTTGTGGCTGCAGATTTATTAACAAATTCCCATGCTCACCATTAGCAACTTAGCTTACGATTTTAGTTCAGCTTCGGAATGAATATATCACAACCATGCGTAGAAGTATGTAATATGCCAGCATTTTAACTCATACAATATCAATGTCAATTTCCCGAACTTGTGGTGACGCATCCTTTTTCGGTAACCGGATATTTCAAAATAAGTCTGATTTAGTTCAGTTCATTATAAAACTTTTGTGTGGGAACGCAAAACAATATTGCGAGGAACTGCAAACATTTGCAAAGTAATGCAAAAACTTTTGCAAGGGAACGTAATAGAAAAAAAAAATATCTCCATGTCCTCCGCATTTGGTTGTATCTGAAAAAATTAAAGTTTTAGTAAGCCCAGGTGCCTTCGATAAAGACATAATAAAGACGGACGACTAGCTTCTCATTTGGAATTTAAGAGGAGAGACAAGACGAGGCTGTTCAACCAGGCAGATCTTATCCTGTTTAGGAGTCACAAGGGGCCAAAAACCTGAATGATTTATTCACACTATGATGTATAGAGAAAGGGAAGGGAAGGAAATGGGAGAATTGACTTTTCTGATATAATCTAAGTCTCCAGACACACATGAGGAGGAAAAAATCATTTTAAAAACAATACTGCTTATATATGCCCTCTTTAAATAGCTTTCCTATATGAGCTCTTTAAACAGATTCATCAAAGCAGTGCTGCCATGTTTCACTTAACCACCTCTGCTCAGTCATTACATCCTCCTACCTGACACACTGTACTGGTAAGTGAAGCAGGTACTGTTGAGAACACACGGTTCTGACTGGACCAGTTCTGGACAAGCTCCACTGTTTGAAGCTGGGAGGCGGAGGATGTGTCTGCTTCTGTTCCTCGAAGATCCTTGGTCACATTCCTGTCATGACAAAGAAAAAAGTAACTTTTACATGAATATTAATGAAAATTAATATTTATTTACACATATATAGTACATGTGAATTAATGCATCACATGATAATTCTGAAAAAGTCAGAGGATCAGTTGTTGTAACTACCTTATATGTTTTAACCTCAGAGTAGGCTGTTACAGGTAAATTCGCTGCTTGTGTTAAAAAATAGTCTGTAAGAACAAATTATATATTTTGTCCTTGTAAGATAACTGCCCTTTGCAGATGGAACTTTATTTAGGTTTCATGGTTATTTATGGTAAACTTGTTTTTTTTCTAGTGTTTGTTCCAGTGCTCTGTTGTCAATTTCAAGGATGGACTGCGTTTAAACATTGTTTAATGAAATAAATAAATAAATAAATAAATGTTTTGTTCATTTTTGGCTATAGTAATAAATCATATTCATAACTTAACTCTTTTTGTCAAACATGAAAATGTTGTTTAGTGCATTTAGCGTTACTTCCCTTCAAATTTCTGTTTACACTGCATAATATATATTTTTTAAACAGTTTATTCCACACAAATAAATGCAAAGAAAATGGAAGTATTAAAATATTAGAAAGTGTTTTAATTGACTGGTGATGTCAGAGAGAAACTATAAAAGTGGCTGGGTAAAAAAATAAATAAAAAGAAAAGAACAATCAATACAAAGAACAAACTAATTCAGATTAAACTTTCGAGAAACCATTCTACCCTGCCTACTAGGTTCTGATCCTTTATTGTACATCTGCAAAATTCTACACAATGTGTTACATGCCAGCAAAAAAAACAAAAACATATTCCCAGCAATTTAGAGCCATGAACTTGTACACACTAAGCTTCTTTCCCAAGTTTCACTAGTATCAATTTAATATATTCTTAAAATGTATTCACACCAGTTTGTAAGTAATTTAACCAGTTGTACTTGGTGCATTTTACTTTAGTCATGCCTTTGCTTTCAGGTCCACAAAAGGCTTGTGATTGGATTGTATTGATTTTGCAACAAAGTGAACAATAATTGGGTGCAAAGTGAACTTGTTAACTTTTTTTTTCTGTTGACCACTCTGAGGTGACATTTGGTACCAGTTTGCACCTTGTAAAAAAACTGTGCTGAAATATTTAGATAACAGCTTATAGTAATGGTTTGGATTTATTTAAGCAAATGAGAAGTTATCACTACAGAGTATCAAAACTAATGTACTGTTGCTGCTCTGATTTAATGTTAAGTTTTAAAGATAATACATAATCAGTGACACTGATCTGTATAATCATGAGTCTAAGCCTTATCACCTGAGATCTTGGAAGGCAGATGAGCTAAGGGGTAATATCAACAAACGGAGTAATTATCAGAAATATGTATCATCAGGAAGTGATAGACTGATAAGATTAATTCCAGTCACATTATGTAAAAAAAAAGAAAAAAAAAGAAAATCTATGGCCTGAGGAAGTGTAAACGTGGATAAACTGTGAGCGTCTGATTATCGGGGAAAAGTATGAAAGTATTTTCATTGAGCTGGATTTGTCCCTCCACACCTGATGCACCCGGACCTGCACCTCTGTCAGTGTCAGCTGCTAATGAAAAACCTGAGTGTGAAGCTCATAAATCAGCTGCAGCCATTGTAGTGGTAATGTGTTGTCGTTCTCACACAGCCTTGCACACATTTGTATGATATATGCAACACACAGCAAAGCGCAGTCATCCTATTGCTCAAGCAAGTTCCAGCAGATGAAACATGGGCCCTGTTTGGATACATGTTTTTTATTAGTCTGCTGTAGCCAAAGTTTCTTAAAACAAGTTAAACTAAAAAGACTGAACTCTTAAAATCAATAAATCCAAAAAAAATCCAAAAATATAAAACTATAAAATGACAAAAAATAATTTACATTTTCAGTCTTCTGTCATTTTTCGTCAATGTTGCTCAAACCAGTCATGCAATGGTTGACAACTTCAAGAAAAACTGACCTAGTTCTTGCAAAAAGCAGCTTTGTCTTCTTAAATAAGAAAATGTTTTTTTCAAAAATAATTCTGTGTTAATAAGAGAAGGTTTTATTAGGACAAAGCTGGAATATTGACATAATACTCCTTTAACCTCCCTGAGGCAACATGAGAGCAACAGAAGCCTGAGTCTACCACAGCAGACAGAACCCAAGATGCAGGCAGGCAAAGTGTAAATGGAACACCATTGGATTGGAATAGTGAACAGGAATATCTGTGTCAGGTACAGGCTGGAGATGTAACAGTCCTCATATACAGAATGGAACATTGTTCATACAATTTTTCACATCTTTGTAAGGTTTTAACTGTAAATAATTCAGTTTTTTGAAAGCTAGTCTTTAAATATTATTAAAATGTGAAGCATGCTGCTTTCGAATGTCTTATGATGGATTTTTAGATGATTTTAATTTCCAACAGCGCTGTCAAATGATGCAAACAGAAAGACAGAATGAGACATAATGTCTCAGTCAAAAACTCAGTCTAATTAAGAGATCTCGTGTATCCTTTTTTTCCCTTCCATCTTGCTTCTTCTTTGACTCCAATGTTCCAGTTTAGTGAACTGTTAAGTCTGACAGAAAACCTATAACATTGCTACATGGTGGTGTGACCACTAGCCTGTGGCTACAGACACTGGGGTATATGTGTGTTCTGTTGTTTAAGCCTGAGGCTAAACTTTTTAACAGAAAATGGAAACACACCATTAAACAACATATTACAATTGAACTGAAAACTACTTTTAGTGACAAACATGTAGAAGAGAGATGTTGTCTGAAAATATAAGCTAGAATTTAAGTTTGTATGTTCAACATGGGAATAAAGCACTAACGTGACTATCAGAAAAAATCCAAACTTTCTTTGAACAAAAAATGCTGCGTTCCAGTTGTAGCATGACACAAAATTGTGAAGTGGGACTGACATCAGTTCTGGAGTTAAAAGCGTTCCAGTTTTCAGCTTGTCAGAATGTTGAAAAAAAAAAAAATTCTTGCTCTGACAGAATAATGCAACAACAATAATGCTCTGTGTGTACAAAGAACATTAAACATATCGCCTAGAAATCGATATAAAGTACTACAAGTACAACTGACTTAATTTAAAGTAAACAACACAAAACTGCTAAAAAGTAACTTGGGCTGTGTCCAAATTCAGAGGAATACCCGAACTAGACAGGACGGGTCTTTGGTTGACCACAAAGACCAGAAAAAAGTGGGCGTGAATTTGGATGGTCTAGCCTCCCACCCTTACCCCAGCCTATGTCCTGCCACCTAGCAACCGTGACAATGCTAAACAGAATCAAAAATAGATTGAAATTAGCAAAATATCAATATATTAGTATTATTAATATCACAAAACAACAAAATTAGCTCAAAGACTATATTTGAAGAACTAAGGGACTCCCCTTAGGTGCATTTCTGACAAGAATAATAATAGAAAAAACATGTTGTGACACAAAAGAAGAAAAAAAAAAAAACAGGTCAACAAGGTAGTCCAAAAGCTACTTGGTGGCAGGGCCCCAGGGGTGGATGAGATTTGCCCTGAGATGCTGAAGGCTCTGGATGTTGTGGGGCTGTCATGATTGACACGTCTCTTCAACATTGCATGGAGGACTGGGACAACTCCTGTGGAGTGGCAGACTGGGGTGGTGGTTTAACTATCATGAGATCACACTTCTTGCCCTCCCTGGGCAAGTTTACTCCAGGGTGTTGGAAGGGAGGCTCCGATTGATTGTAGAACAGTGGACTAGATCTTTATCCTTGCAGAGTTACTAAGAGGTCATGGGAGTTTGCCTCTCCAGTCTACATGTGTTTTGTACACTTGAACAAGGCTTATGACCGTGTTCCTCAAGGCATTCTGTGGGGGGTGCTGCTGGAGTATGGAGTGTCTGGGTTGCTAATAAGAGCAATCCAGTCCCCATATAACCAAAGCAGGAGCTGTGTTCCCTTTCTTGGCACAAAGCTGAGCTTGTTCTCAGTGCGTGTTGGACTCCGCCAAAGCTGTTCCTTGTCTCTGATCCTTGTCTCTGATCCTTGTCTCTGATCCTTGTCTCTGATCCTGTTTGTAGTGTTTATGGAAAGGATTTCAAGGCTCAGTCGTGGAGAGGAGGATGTCTGGTTTGGGAACCACAGGGTCTCATCTCTGCTGTATGCAGATGATGTGGTTCTGTTGGCCTTCAGTGTGCACTGGGGTGGTTTTCAGCAGAGTGTGAGGCCATGGTTCTCGACCAGAAAAGGGTGGAATGCCCCCTCTGGGTCGGGGGAGAGTCTCTGCCTCAAGTAGAGGAGTTTAAGTGTCTGGGTGTCTTGTTCACAAGTGATGGTAGGATGGTGCGGGAGATGGCTCGACGGATTGGGGCCTCTTCCTCATTTATGAGGGTGTTGCTTGGGTCAGTTGTGGTGAAGAAAAAGCTGAGTCGAAAGGCAAAGCTCTAGATTTACTGGTCTGTCTAGTTCCAACCCTCACCTATGGTCATGAGGTGTGGATCATGACCAAAGGGATGAGATCCTGAATACAAGCGGATGATATGAGCTTCCTTCGTAGGGTGGCCAGGCTCAGCCTTAGAGATAGGGTGAGGAGCTCCGTCATCCAGGGGGAAGCTCAGAGTAGAGTCTCTGATCCTTCACATCGAAAGGAGTCAGCTGAGGTGGTTCGGGCATCTAATTAGGGTGCTTCCTGGACCCCTCCCTTTAGAGGTGTTCCGGGCACGTCACCTGGTAGGAGGCCCAGGGGCAGACCCAGGACTTCCTGGAGCGACTATGTCTCCTCTCTGGCCTGAGAACGCGTCAGGTTCCTCCAGGACAAGCTGGAAAATGCCACTGGGGAGAGGGATGTCTGGGTTTCTCTCATGGACCTGTTGCCTCTGCGACCCGACAACAGATAAGCTGAAGAAAATGGAGATGGAGATAGAGATATTCTAACATGTGACGTAAGCGGCCAACAAATTCGGCCTTCAGAGAACCCAGCCCCTGAATTTGGACACAGCCTTGGCAGTCAGAAAAATCTGACCTCCGTGTACAACTGGAATGCAGTACCAATGACAAAAATAAACTTTATCCAATACTTACAGCAGTTTGCTAAGAAATGCAGATCTATGTTCTATTTTACGATGACTCCGCAGAATTGCTGTTATGCTATATGTTGAGTCAAATAAAAGAGAAATATTTTATTTATTTATTTTTTTTACCTCAGGGCAGTTGTTCCATGGTCCCCAGGGTGCCATAACACAGGCATTAGGGCAGCCTAAAAAGCAGACCTGGGCTCTGGGTGGCATTTCGTCCTGATCACACAGACCATCATCCACACTGTTGTCCTCCCCGCTCGCTGCTTCCTTCTTCACACACCTAAAAAAGAGCAGCAGAAACAGCTTTATAACTAGTCTCCGGGGTTGTCATATCTAAATTCCCCTCTGAGTTTCCAAAGCCATCTCAAAGTCTCAGACTCAACATAGATTTATTTTTTACTCTTTTTTTTTTCCAAAGTGCCTTTTTTATTTTTTGTAAGTTTCTACAGTATGTTCCATTTTTTTAGATCTAAACAAAAAGATTTATTCACGCACTCTTGTCCTGTTGAAAAAATAAATCATACTAAAACTGCTCTAAGCTTCATGTTCTTTTGTATTTGTAAAACTGTTTACATTCATTGGTAAAAGCTGTGATTCTTGAACAGAATTTGATCCACTGGAAATTAAAAATAATAGTTAATAAGCAGCTCTGATACCAATATAGAATGGTTGCTTCCGTTTCTTCTTTTTGACTCCAGTGCTGAATTTTAACGCAAGTTCAATTCAGCTATTCAATTCATTGTGTTTACTTTTCACAAAAGTGTTTAATTCAGCATCAGTCTACACATTCCCACTTCCCTGTGGTTTTTCAAAGTGCCACTGAAAGGCAAAAAAAAAAAAAGAAAAAAAAACTGCAAAAGATCTAACATTCATTGTGAAGCATTAGTTTGTTTTGACTGTTTTCCCTTTGCGCTGCAGGTGTGAATGACAAGTTAGTGAGCTTGCTAAAAAGAGCGTTGCCAATCCAGTTTCTCCCATTGTGTGTTGAGGTGCCAGGCGAAGACTGTGCCAAGCCTAACCTGCTCACTGACCTGATCTTGCGGCTTTGGACTCCCTCCCCACAAGCTGGCAGGTCATCCACAGTGTTGATGGTACAAATGGACCAGGGCTCGATCTTCCACTCGTACTGGCTGCACTCCCTGTCGCATGGCACAGCTTCGTACACCTATGCATGAGCAAACACAAACACGTGCACAAATAAACAGGAGGGAAGGAAACCAAAAGGAGAAACACAGAGAACTGAGCTAAAAAAGAGTTTAACCCGAAAAGTATTGATACGCAAACAACTGTGCACATTAAACTCACACACAATCATGCTCCATGTGCAGCTCAGACTAGTGTACTGCAAAGTACAAAAAAGTTTTTTGGGAGACTTCAATATTCTATTGTTTTCTAATGATGCCTCTCTTGGTTAGAAGCAATGTTTCTCCTGGGTTTTATTATTGTGTGGTTGAAAACAACGAAGCAGAAGATAATAATTTGTGCTTTTACATGTGGGTTTTATACATGTTTTAGCATCCTTCTTCCCTTGAAATTACTTAGAACATCAAACGTTTGGGTTTTCCTGGGGTGCTTTGAGATGTATTGAAGCTGAATGTCAGAATGAGGCCCCCTTTTTGACATTGAGAGTAAGAAAAAAGGCCTAAAAACCGAAAGCATGCAAATACATTTAGAGAAAACAAATCAGAAGAAGAGAGCAACACTATGGAAAGAAAGCAGAGGCTATGAACTAACTGGACTTTATGATACAGCGACAAGAAAGGGGCAACAACTGTTTTGGTCCACAAAAGTAAAAGTATATATGACATGGTAAGAACAGCATGGGGTGTGTAAAACTAGAATGACCATGGCAACAGTCCCCTCAGCTGACAATGTAATTGGCTGGATTTTGAGCCTATTCACTTCTTGCCGCTCATCCAGTGAATCTGGCATGTCTGCGGAACCGAGGGAGCAGCCGGCACAATGCTCCTGTGAAACACATGTTTACTCTCAATCTATGTAACTGTCTGCCACAGTAAAAAAAAGGTATGCTCCTGAGGATGGTTTGTGAAAAAAGGTATGACAAGCCGCAATGTGTGTCAGTAGGTGTGTATGTGTTGGAGTGTGTGTGTGCTCAGACTAGCGAGTGGGAATGAGTGTTGAGTATTTCCTCCCCTGCGGGCCACACAGATGCCTATTACACACCGTCATCATCTCCCATCTGTCCCTGCAGATGCCCCTGCTGGGAAAACTGGCAACTTCCCTACTCCCACTTTCTCCACTACTACTGCAGATACACAGTTTAGAAACACCAGATAAAATGACTTGTGGGTCCCTTTCCTCACTATATACAATGTTTATTGAGCACTAAAGCTGTATTTTGAGAAATAACTGCGAAACTTTGCTATCGTAGCACTTACAAAATTGGTTAGAGTGCCACCACGCGCAAAATATCGGACAGTAAATAAAGTTCAATATAATATAAAGTTGGCAGGTTAAAGTGGTTGTACTACAATGCATCATATAGAACGAGGAAAAAAAAAGATGATTTGCTTTCAAGTACACCTAAGGTCACACGCGTTCACAGGAAGCAGAAGAAACTGAAGTAGCCAATCAGTTAGAATCATCTGTGACACCAACAGGATCCACTTATTGGTTTTCTTTCGTAAGAAAAAAAAATAAACATACAATCTGGAGTTTATTCACTTTAAGGAATTCAGGTGTATTAACCTCCTCAGTTTCTTTTATTTTTTAGTTTTTGAGCTGACTGTAAATCATAACAGCAAGACCAAATATTCTTGGACATGCTCCTGGTAAGTGGAGGTAAAAAGTAAATGGAATTTCATCCAAATAGATGTAAAAGATGTTTCTGTCTGTGTAGCACTTTGTCCTTCAGACTAATGTTTATTCTCATATTAAAGGACCAGAGGAGACAGCAGTGTGTGTGACTTGGACAAATCTGACATGCATTTTGTTCTCATTAGCTAAAGCAGAGTATATGTACACAATGAAGGACACTGACCTGAGCCTGCGCGGATGTCCATATTAGCAGTGCATGACAAGCCAGAAGTTGGGGAGGGGGGAGAGAAGAACAATGATATGATCATTAGTTTAGATTTTGCCTGCGGCGACAGAAATGTATAGCTCTGCTTAAGTCTGATTTTAAAATCTCCTGCATTCTGCTCAGAGTTTCATTAATGAGGGTAAAGGATGATTAGGTGCTTCATCATCTGCACTGAGTCCTGAATATATTTGTCAAATAAAATGATTCATACTGCCGGGAGACTTTTGAAGTGCTGCAGTTAGTTGTAACAGCTGCGCTTAGGTCGGGCCTGCAGTCGAGGGCAACTCAGAGAAACTAATTTGTCTGGAGATGGTGAGCGTGAATAAGCATATGCTCAAAAAGGCCATGTGCCCTTTGTCAAAACAAGGCTGGTGAAATTTAATTATAACGTTGGGATTACCAAAAATACATATTATTAACACTAATGCTTATTATGGGGTCCAGGAGAAATTTGAAACACTGATTTTAAATGCAATATTTTGTACTTAAAATCGGTGAAATGTACAGTACTGTGCAATATTCCTACGTTAACACTCATTTCTTTGTATTTTGCTGCCATAAACTCAAACGCTTTGTTCTTTTTTAAAGGGGTCTTGAGCATTTTTGTGTTTTATTTTACTTTAGGTGTTCTAAACATGTTTCTTTACTTTGAATATTTATTTTTTCCATCTGTTCATTCAGATAAATGTTTTTTGTCTGTCAAGCTGCACAATGCTGACTATTCATCAGTTATTCAGGAATAAAAACCAGTGTTGTCAAGACATTAACAGACAACTTATCAAATAAACAATTTTAAATTGGATCTTTATGATCATACTAGTAGCAACTTTGTGCGGTGTCACCTTGACTGGACTGACATAATGGGAATGCATGTCTGTTACCATGGTGAATAATGGAAGGATAAAGCAACATAAAGCATCCAAATTATGTTTTTTTTCATCACATTCTTCTAGAAAGTGTGTATATGATATCTAAACTTTGAAATATGCATTTTTGGAGGTATGGAACTCTCTTCAAACAAATATATGAAAAAAGAAATGTTCCCAATGTTTGTCCAAAACTGTCCCCGGGTGTTCATTTGAATTGAGATGATTGTGCTGTTAAAGGTCAAAGTAAATGAATCACATCACTTTCCCACTCATCCAACCTTTCAGTGACCCTCTTGATGCTTTGTGCACAAAGCCACTGTCATCCCCAAAAAAATGACTTCCTTCTGGATGGAGTTGTTTCAGTGTATGGAGATCACTCTGAACAACTTTGTATGATTTGTAGACATCTTTCCATCTCAGAATGTGAGCATTTGAGCAATACGCTCCTTGCAGAAAAGAACAACTGCATCATCTCACTGTAAGAACCGAGGCCACAAAGTCTCCCTCTAATTTGTCACACGTCTCTGTAAACACGCTGGGTACCTACACAATGATGCTCAAGTGTACGTAAAAAAGAGGAAACGCACACATACACTAAACAAGAAATGAAATAGCAAGAGAAAAGGATCTGAGAAGTACAAACAAGCTCCTCTGGTGGGAAGGCGTTTCATTGTAAACAGAGAAAATGGGTCTTAGAGATTTGAAACAGGGCACTGCTCCTCAAATCTGTGCCATTGTGTGTTATTGTTTGACTGTGACTTCAAATAGTCCCTGCAAGTGCTGTCAGCAAGAACACGATGGAGTTAAAAATAAATCAATAAATAAAACTGTTCCTTTCACAAACACAGTGGGATCCCGTCCTGCGTGATGATGACCTCTTTCAGTAAATGTACTCATGAGATGACATGGTGAGATGTTACAAAGGCATTTTGTTGAATATTTCCAGGGATATTAATGTGTGATTTTAATGTAAATGTACTGTTAAAAAAATCAAGTTTGAACTTAGTTAAAAAATAAGCAGCAACTTTGGTATTTGTGATTTTTTTTCATCCAAATTGATGTATTGATGTTGTTGTAAAAATAACACTGCAAAAGTTTAGGAAGTGTGATGTTCTGATTGTTCAAGATTATTTGGATAAAATATGATTTGAACTTAAAGTGTAGTGGACACACTAGTCCTGCAATATTAATCATCTATTAGCGCAATGAAAACAGATGACGTTCCACAATTAAAACCAATAAAAATATAATTTTCCCTTTTGATCTTTAACAAGTAAGTTTGTACTTCATGTTCACTCTGTTTCATTACGGTCATCCAATTAAGTTCCTTCCTATCCAGGATGTCAATGAACTAAAGCCCTAACAAGGTGTACACGCTGTTTGACTTCAACCCAGACCTATTGTCGCGTTTGCTCTCCTGCCGGGCAACTGTGTGACTTTCTTTAATTGCAAAAACTGATTGGCTATCAAGCTCTGAAATAATTTCCTTTTCTCATTTACTTTATAATCTATTACCAGGAGCCAGTTCAAAATGACAAGAATGCTTTACCAGAAACATTTTACAAGCACTTAACCTCGCCTTACATATAACAATAGCTGTGGTCAAATGTACTTGAACACATGCTGCCAGTACAATGAGTCAGTACAAATGAGCACAAAATTTATACTTCAATATCTGTGAGAAAAATAAAGGAATACGCAATGATAACATAACGCAATGAATTTATTTATTAAAGTAAATGTAAACTGTAGTGTTTTTATTTGTCTTGTTGACCACTCAGGGACTTCAGTTTTTAATAATTGTGATGCTTCACAGCATAAAACACAGCTTTTTCCCAGTAAAAGCGCAAAAAAAAAGCAAAACGACATTGTTGCATATCTACATTTTACTCTTTAAGAAGGTAAATGGCCCACACTTAAACAGCAAAAAAAAATATTTTACTTTGCCTTACAGTCTAGCCAAACACCTTGAAAATGGCTTCTTTCTCTTTAAGAACCTCCTACTGTTTCTGACACTCCCACTTCAGAACATCTTCCCAACAATGAGGGGTGCTCTGTGGGGCTGGAGCTCGGCTGGGGACTGAGCTCCAGGGAGGATCTAGGTACAAATAGGCGGTACTTTGTACCAGCACTTGTTTAGGCAGCTCCACATGGCTACCACAGGAGATTGAAGAATTTCTCAAACATGCAGTCAAAGCAACACTTTGGTTATGTTTTTGATGAGGGAAGAACATTATAACATGATATAAAGCTAAAAAAGTTGATTTTACACCCCCCCCCCTTCCCCTTTAAGTATTGTACATTTGCAATGTTTTTCCTCATTCACACATTTTTGACATTATATAATTTAAGTTCTGAACCCAAGCATTTTATACTCTCTTTCATACAGCGATAAACATAATAGGGCCAGTGGAGGATTCGGTGTCTTCAGCACCATGCAGGGGGCTGTGGATTGAGTCCCTGCTGCTCTGACCAAAAAACAACCTCCCCACCACTGAGCCAAAATTGCCGCCCCCCATGAGCTGGCCAAATTAATTTCATGACAACATCCATATAATAACTACATCGAAGATTCTAAAAAAAATAAATAAATAAATAAAACACAATGTATTATTTTACTTTTTCCCATATTTCAGCTTTGCTAAAACTGAACTGTTGAAAAGGTTTAGTTATGAATAATACACTAACACTCTCACAGACCTAGAAGTACATCGATAACATTATTCTGAACAGGTTGGTAATTTATTTTGCCTGTGAACTTTTTAGTATGCAGTCTGAAGAAGTTTGGGATCAAACTGCTGACCCTCCAATTAGTCAATGACCTGAGCCTTATCTACTGCTGCCCACATAAAGACTGATTTATGCATGACAATGATCACAATGAGGATCCTTGTCACACATAATATACCATACTCACTTCATCACAGATATTAGGAAGCCCAGTGTTGTGTTCTGTCTCACTGTTTCCCTGCTGTCTTGTTGAGGAGAATCCCTTTCTCCACCCCATAAATGTGTCTGTCTTGTTCTAGATTACAGGAGTTTGATCGAGTGTCACTGAGTTGCACAGGTGTCAGGCTGCAGGCTGCCTCTTGTTCCCAATCTTCTCCTCTATTTGTACAACCCTCCATCTCCACCTCGCTGCCAGATTGCACATTCAGCTAGGAGTCAGTCGTGTTCAAGTCACGATTTGTTGTTTGGATCATAGTTTACTCTGTTTAACCCTGTCTTCCCCATCTGCTCCCAGTTTTCATGAGCCTCACTTCTTGATTTTCTTCATGTTTTCCTTCTTCAAAAAAAAATAAAAATAAAATAACACATTTTTGGGAGTAGGTCTTCTTGCTATTGATCAACACAATATTCTGCTAAACAGTTTCCAATTTTTCCCCTTGATTTACCTGTTTTGGCTTCAGATCTTAGAGGGGGAAAAAAAACTTCCTGAACTTGGATTCATCAATAACTCTGTCTTTCCTTTTATATATTCTAATTAACACATAATTATATTTTGGTTTAACAAGATACTAATTACCCATACTGTAAAAAAGATGAAATTTAAATACATAATTATCGTAGTTTTATGCCACTTACAGTTCAAAGAGTTATAAGATCTGCATAGTTTCTGCAAAACAACAGTTTGAGGTTTACTTTTCAGACTGCTTTTCTGTCTGCCTCTCATTAATGTAGCAGTCAGGGAGTGACAGACACACAAGTAGTTACTATGTTGATCATAACGAGCCACTGGCAGCGCCTTTAACTTTTGTTTCTTTTCTTTTTTTAGATCTTCCTTACACTTCATACATCAAAATTAAGAATTTTTTTGCTCAAATTATTACAAAGTTATGCATGGATTCTGCACTGTGGCTGCATTGGCAGCTTCAAAGATTTTATTTTCAAAAATTTTCAAATTATTGTCATTATTGTATTACATTTTCCCTTATATTTCAATTTGAAATAAGTTAGCTGCAGATTATTGCATCGTATTTTGTTCTCTCTGTTTTGAATATTTTACAGTTAGTAAAAACTTGTTTGATTTGCAGTTTGTATATATGCAGTTCTTATTGTATATTTTTGTTAATCAGTGTGCACATGCTTGAGTTTATAATTTGTACACAAGTAAAATACTATTTAGTTGATTTTGTCTTTGAGTTCATGTATAAAAAAAAAAAAAAAACATGAACAAATGTTTTAAAAAGTCGCTGCAGCTCTCAAATTATGTATTTATTATTCATCCCTACAGTTTGTTTTGTGATTAGCACATAACAGTGATTAACCTTCATATGTAACGTTGGAGCTTAAAACCATCTGTGCTGGAGGCATACGAAGGCTGCAAAATGTTGCCTTTCTGGGTGGCAGCATGTCAGCCTGCTGTAAAAATATGTATGCTCTGTGCTGCGGGGAGACATATTGTTGTTTAGGAGGGCCAACAAGGTATTGCTCTTTGGTAATTACACCTCATTGCTCTTAGGTACCAAAACAGCTTTCAACTCCGGAAGTCTTTCATCATTTTGTCAGAGAAAGTTGAATTCATCACATGAGCAACACACAAGGAGAAAACATATCTGGCATGCTAAAGGCTGTTATTTTCAATATCTTTTTGTTATTACATAAAGGCATATTACTTTTCAAAGACGCTGTTTGATGACTTAAGAAACACAAAAACCGCCTGGGAGACACAGTTAATGTCTCTCTTATAAGTCAATAAATGTCATAAAAATAAAAATAAAGCCTTTTTATTTTTTAATATAACCTTTCCTAAATAAAATTGCTACAATACCCATTTTTCAACACAATATGATCCTAATTTAAAGCTGGAATGCAGAGCCAGAAAATATTCATTGCTTGCTGGGTGGTGGAAGGTCTTTATCATACTCAAAGCCAATATGTAAAACTAGGATGGCTGCTCTTATCTGCTGCTCTTCTAAATTCTGCGCTTCCAGTTGCATCCCAGGTGCACAGAAGAGATGGGACAAAGATGCCACAAAAAAAAAGCTCAGTCTCGGGATGTACAAACTGATGAATGAGAAAAAAAGAGTTGATTTGTTGGGCTTCAACACAGCAGGGATGAGATGCCTCTTTCACAGTAGGTGGTGCAGTGTGGCATAAAAAGAGCTGTCAACAGCACTTCTGTGTCCACATGGTAGGAGGAAAGTATTGCACATGGCTGACATTTTTGTCATCTCTTTCACCCACTATATAATTTAAGAAAGAAGTTCTCAAATTGGGTGTTGCAGTACACCAACACGCATTAAGTACAAGTAAAAAAAGAAGCACAAATGTAATACTATTATCTTTCTTTTTTGAACATTTTCAACACATAAAAATATCTGCATTTTGTATACTCTACATTACAAGTCCCCTCCCAAAAAACAAAACACTACTACATATGATGACTCAGTCACCCGTTGTCATAGGAACAAGATAAGATTTACTTTCTGGGTTGGGAATTTTTTTGGGTGTCAGAAAAATCGTGCTAGTCTTAGATAAGTGAATCTGACACCAAAAACTTAACTGACTAAAGGCACTGCAGACAAGTTCTGGGTGTTGAGGGGAGATGCATATTCAGTGTTCAGATTTGAGCCCTCAAAATGTTATATGCATGTGATGTGGCTCTCTTGTGGCTGGAAAAGACTAGTAGGACCTGAGGGTTGTACTGAATTTCTACACTCATCAGTGAGTGCATCAGCAAGTTTATGACGACCTAAAAAATTGTTTCCAAATGCTCGGATTTCATGCTTTCCCTATAAACACTATGGCTGTGTCTCAGTTCAGGGGTTGCAGCCCACATTGACCGAGACCCACGTTGACCACACCTTACGTGGGCCGTAGGCTACCAGTGTAAATTGCATTAACGGCTGTGAAATGAGATAGTCTAGTCTACGGATGACGTGTTTGCCTGACCACGCGCTGCCCTGTTACCATTGTGTCACATTTTATGCCTTCAGTTGTCTTTTCAAGGTATAACTTCACAAAATTCAGCATTATTAAAACATTGCTACATGTAACTAACAAAACAATTATTTGGGTTTAGCTCCAATATCAGTATGTGTAATTGATTTCAATTTAACATCTCATTGCAGCATAAATTTTATCAGCTAAGTTGCTAAACTTACATTTAAAAGCAAATTATTTGATTTGTAATACTGGGATATCATCGGCCGAGTAGGAAATTTTAGCAGTGTCCGAATTTAGGGGCTGCGTCCTTTGAAGAACCCAGCCTACCGGGTCAAGATGGGCTAGGTCCTTTGTTGACCGAGAAGGCAAAAATAGGGATAGGATAGGGTGGGCCAAGAAGGATCCACCGGACTCGTCCCTCAAATCAGGGAAAAAGGAAGATGCATTTGTGAGCCACAATAGGAGGATTCTTCGAGTGTAGACAGCCTACGTGTGGTGCCGTGACGTAAGCAGCTGACAAATTCAGCCTTTGACACAGCCTCAGATGCAGCCTAAGTTTTTGGGGTTTCATCCTATTACACCCAGTTGCAGCTGTGGACACTACAAAACAACCCCCCTGACTAGAAAATATGTCCCTTGTCTGTTACAAAACACATCTACCTTCGCTATAAAACACACCCAGTTATTTTTGCTACGGTGCCTGGGGTTAAAGTTAGAGGCATATGTGGCAGCTGGCCACATAAGTAGGCTCCTACGAATCGGGACAGCCAGGGCAGTGATGTAAGCGGTTGACAAATGTGGCCTATGTTGGCTGTAAACCCCTGAATTAAGTCACATCCTATGTGTATTAAAAAAAGACGCACATTTATATGTACATACGTCAATTTAAAGATCTGAATCACAAATATTTATCATTATGCTTTGACAGAATATGCTTTTCAGGTTATCTTGAAAGACTTTTTGTGTAAAGGATCTATAAAACATGTTGGTGTTGTGAGCTACTTTACAAATGCAGTTTTTAAAATTTCATATAGTGTCCGTTAAAAGGAAATCTTAGGTAATAGTCATGCTATTCATCTTGTTAAAGCAGAAAAAAATCAGACATGTTTTATGGCATTCATTCCTGTGACCCTAAGAGAGTATATCTCACTGATGTGTGCAATTTTAAAACTTGTTTTGATTTTCAGAAGAGATGTCATCAGTTTATTAGCAATTCAAGATCAAACATCCTGGCTGCAGTAGACAAAATGATTTTGAAAAGTGATTTTGGCAGCAGACAGAGTGACTTTAAAGTAAATGCAAAGTTTCACTGGAGCTTGTTTAAAGCACAATTTAACAAATAAAGGATGATAGGATGATTCTCTTTCAATTCTGTTTTATGAAATATGTATAAAAAGACGAAAAGTTCAAAAGTAATTATATATTTTAAGACAATTTAGTTAAACTTAGGAAAGGACAGGACAGAAACCTTTCAGGTGAGTTTTTGGCAAACCAAAATCTCAACTTGTCTTGTTATTGTCTTGTCTTTTCCTGTTTGATGGGCTGAATGCCTCGTACCACTCCTATAATAAACCATTCTTACATTGTACTTGTATATTTGCTTTGCCAAACAAAGCCAAGTCAGAATAAACTCACAAAACCTAAAGTCAACAGCATCAGAGGAACAAAGTAAAACTGAGCAAGAACTGACATAATTTGTCAAAACTTACTGCTGCTGTAACCAAAAACATTAAAAATATATATATGTTGTAGAAAAAGCAATATTTCAAACCAGAAGTCATGATAGTGTTGTCTTCCAATAGAAATTTGGGAAACCAGAAAAAACTTCTCACCAAATTAATTCCAACAACCAACTGCTTGTCACTGCTTTTAGGCTCGTTTCTGCTAAAACGTCACCCTAGCCGGCAGCCTCAGCAGCCTCATTGCTTACTTATATTTGCCAAGAATACAAACAGTCTGCTGAAAGGAGCCAAGACATCAAATCATGACATGCAAGGACCAAGAAAGCACCAAATGTTTCATTTGTTGATGCAGAGAAACTGGCAGATCACTGTTGACAACAGAGATGCAAGCAGTAAAAAAGAAAAGGAAAAAAAAATAATAATAAAACTTTCAGGCAAAAAAAGAAAGGATTCTAGAGAAGTTTGAGTTTGTGAACAAGACTTATATTAGATCTGTCAGCGCTTGGAGTCAGAGAATGCTGTCGGCAGCTGCAGCGGAATGTGAAGCTCACACATGATTATTGCCTCCATGGATCTGTGCTGAGGTAGCATGATGAGACAGGTGGTTCTCAAGCTCACCCAATGAAGACTGTTCAAAAACATCAGCAAGTTAAGAAAAAAACACTAAGAGCTAAACTTCCCACTTCACAAAAGGTTTGATGCTTTGGAATGTTGATAGTGGCACTCATTTCATGTGTGCCTAAACTTTTAAATAAAGTTCAATGATGCTAAAATGCAGAGCTTTTTTACCAAAATCCTGGACAGCAATTTCAGCAATGCCTGTTTAAATGTGTTGTGCAAAAAAAAAAAGGAAAAAAAAGCATTACAAATGTTTGTTAAACAAAAAAAATGCTAGCATTCAATTTATTCGTTAGCATTTTAAGCAGTGGAGCTAAAACTGGAACAGAAACATAAATGATTTCACATTAATACTGAATTCCCTTTGCAGCAAAAAAAGTGCTGCAAATTAAAATGCACTGAAAAAAAATGCTGTCGTTTTGCCTTCACAGACAAGATACCTCCAAAGGTCTCACTTATAACAAAATATTCTTGCAGTAGCAAAGATGCACAAATGTGTTCCTACTATTCCTTTTACAGTTTAGAGTAGAGTTTGCATCGCTTTCTAATTCAACATGTCACATTGGAGCAGGAAATAAATATATATCAAAAACCAACACACATCAGAAAAAAAAATGTATTTGTGAGTTTTATAGTCTGTAAATACTAAGCTAAAAGAAGAAAGAAGGAAAATACTTAACAAAAAGTATTTGCATTTTCACAAATTTTTGTTAAATTTAGGTAGAAAAAGGATGTTCTCCAGTTGGACAGGTCAGCCATTAACATAATTAGAACCTAATTATTTGACTAGCAGTGAGGCTACAAGGCAGTCTAGACAGTTCTTTTGTATTATATGTAATGTCCATTCACTACTTGATATCACATCAAATTGACAGCAAACACATGTGGGAGTTATGATGAAATTCAAATGTCTCCTTTAATTATAGTTCCAATTTGAGTGTTTCTCCGGTAGCTCAGTGTTGACATCTGTGACTCTTCTTTCACGATCTCTCAGGGCATCTTGTGTCTAAACGAGCTGCTGACAGTCGGATTGTTAAACCAGTGTGCACAGATTCCCTGCTAAATCAGTCCTCAAAATTTTTCTGGATTGTTTTGTGTATTAATTGAACCATGATTTGAAAACTTCAAAGAGTGGGATTTCAAGGGTCAGGGACCTTTCTCAAAAGAATTTGCATTGCATTCCTACTCAGTAATTAATTTCATGTAAATATTGTTCAAGTTCATGCATCTGTGCAAACTTTCCTTTATGATTCAAAATAATTTCTGAATGAGTGCACCTGGAGAACCTAACAACCATTAGGAGAGGGGTCTTCGAGAATTGTCGGCCGCTGACGTCAGCGCTGCGCCGGTGGCTGTCCAAATCCAAAGACTCCTCTGATAAGACCCAGAAATGTATCCTCCTTTTTTCATTTCATTTAAAAAAATCTTTTTTTCCTGCTCCTAATGGTGGATGAAGCGAGACAAAGGAGTACAGTTTTAAATAAAAATTGAAAGTTTCAAGTGGTTGTGTTGTTAATGCTTTTATCATTTTGTATAGACATGTTTTTTTATTATTATTCTTGTCAGAAATAAAACGAGCTGGTGTAGCAAAATAAACGTGCCCGCACGGCGAGTCCCTTAGTTCTTAAAATATTGCCTTTAAGCTAATTTTGTTGTTTTGTGATATTAATAAAACTGATATATTGATATTTTGCAAATTGAAATATTTTTTTTTTGCTTC
This sequence comes from Cynodonichthys magdalenae, assembly GCA_031762555.1. Classification (NCBI taxonomy): domain Eukaryota; kingdom Metazoa; phylum Chordata; class Actinopteri; order Cyprinodontiformes; family Rivulidae; genus Cynodonichthys; species Cynodonichthys magdalenae. Next base: position 7,998,424 of record JARVJO010000061.1, read on the forward strand.
TGTTTGGCGTCATCATGGTTGCTAGGTGACAATACATTGGGGTAAGGGCGGGAATACAGCAGAAAACTAAACCATCTAAATTTACAGCCACTTTTTTTCTGGTCTTTACCGTCAACCAAGGACCCAGCCCACCTAGACCGGGTAGGCCGTATCCTTTAAAGGGCCCGGTTCCTGAATTTGGACACAGCCAATGTCTCTTCTCTGCTCTTTACTGTAAACTATGATAAAATAACTAGCAAACTTGGATTCACATCATTCAATGAATATCTAAGCGAAAACACATATGATCATTATTGAAAGAACCATTTAATTTTTTTCCTGTTTATCTTGTTTGTGCTTGCTTCATGGCTTGAGTCTATTCTGCCCAGTATAAGATGGTACATCCTGGTTACAAGTTTTTTTAAGGAGAAAAACAACTGGACACTTTCACACTTCTTCCTAAGCTCAGTTTAGAAACACCAATTAAGACAGGGAATTGGACGGTGAAAAAATAGTGAGCCTTTTCAGAGAAAACACACATGAAGGACATGCAAACCCCACACAGAAAAGCACTGGTCAAAATTTGGACTAAACGTTGTGTCTCTGTAACATGAAAAAACAAACCATTCCAACAACATAAAAGTTTGTTTGTATTGTTAAGCATTATGTTTTACTTTTATAATCCAGGATACAAAGCAGGGGAGAAATAGTTGCTTTTATTAGTTATTAGTATTTTTGATGAGAATGTTGGAGTGTAAATTTTGCATGATTTACTCAGACACACAAAAACTGACATATGCTGCACAGTAGTACATGTACTACAACTTGTAATTTTAGCAGCATTATGATATTTTCTTCATTCCTGGAAACAAAAGGCTTTAGTGGTTAAACCTAATCAGTTTGGACCCTAAGACCCAAATAAACAAAATACCAGGGATGCTCAAAATATATTTCTGGGTGTTTCCTGCATCGCTAACAGTGCAATACCCCAGTGATGAAGTCAGATCTAAATTAATATCAGTACCAAGCAAAATCTTGCTGCGATTACAAAATCCTCAGCTGTGTCTTATTAAGGACAGCACTGAAGTGTTTCTAGATGACACCTACAATTGAAAAACCAGGTCATCAAAGCAGCTAGACATGTACAAGGTTGCCATAGAAACCACATGCAAATAGTGTTCTAATGCCAATGATGACGTAATCATTTGCAATAAAAAAAAAAATAATTCCATTCTCACCCACCGCGGGTGGTCTCTCTCTCTGAGCTCGGGTCCTCTACCAGAGGCCTGGGAGCTTGAGGGTTCTGCG
>JARVJO010000061.1:7999771-8062121 GCA_031762555.1 Cynodonichthys magdalenae
TTCCAGTTCCTCCTTGAGGCCCTGGTATTTTTCCAGTTTCTCGTGCTCCTTTTTCCTGATGTTGCAGTCACTTGGTACTGCTACGTCTACCCTGCAATATATATATATATATATATATATATATATATATATATATATAAGTATACTGTCTTGAAATAACTTAAACAAGCTGAATTCGACAAGTTTTTTTTATAAAAATCCTCTAATTTGTTTTGCTAATTTGAGCTTGACTTCACAAGCTCTCAATGGTAACCTACAATTAGACAAACACTATTAATCAAATTTGCAAAGACATGAAACAAGCTTGCAGTGTCCTTGGTATTCCTCTAATAAAGTTATAATAAAGATATTTATTTATTTTTCCATTTATACAGAGGGACCTGAGATGGTGTTTTTAAAGTAATGAATTATTCATGTGGATTAGCTTCTTATTGTTGAATTCTACCAAAATACAGGAAAAAATGAAAAAATAAAAAAGTCCAGACAACTTCACTCACAACATACTTTGACGTTTTTTGTAACAGACCAGTTCATACGCTGTCTGTTTGACATTGTAGCCACTTTTTGCTCATTATTTTTATGTGGCGCTCCGTCTCTCTTACTTGATCTTTTTTATCAATCTTCCATGCTCACTCGGCCATGTGACGAGAAGATGACTTGTCGTGCACTGTCTGTTTCATCTCTGTCAAGCCAATCACTTCTGGCTGGGACTCAAGGGGAAACATCTGCTGGTGGGAGTGAAACTAGACTTTAGCCAATGAGTGGTTCACAGTTAACTGTCAGCAAAAAAAAAAAAAAAAATATGAGCAAGACAAAGGAAGTGTGTGCGCATGTGTGTGTGCGCATGTGTGTGAGAGAAAGACTGGGGTAGCTATTAGGAATCAAAATATTCACAGTCACAACAAAACTTAGCATACTAAATTACAAACTGTAGGGCCCAAAAGTAAGTAAAAGTTTAAACAGTTTAATCCATCGACTTATGGAGAAAGCAGCTTTCTTTTATGCCCTGTTGAGACGCCTCAGGGGTTTCCTAGTTTTACATAACAAAATGAATAACTAACCTCATAGATCTACACTTAGCGCTTTAGCATAAAGGTTATAGGATCTCTCCACCCACACCTTGAGCAGATGTACTTGACTTTAAATAGCCAATTTGATAATGTTAACAAAGAGCAGCACTTCACCCTCAGGAAAGTTCACGAGGACAAGGGTAACAAAGAGCTCCAGTTTCAGTGGGGAGGCTTATTACAACAGGGCCCACACAGACCTTGTTAGTGGGCACTTAACCATCTGTACACATTTCTCCACAAGAACATGTTTTTCACCCAGCCGTGCCTCATCTCCATACTGACCTCTACAAACGGAAGTGTCCTTTCAAGCCCATTCATGCATGCAGGCAACATTCATAAAACCCTTCCTCACTTTAAACCGTGACCCCGTGAGAGATGTGCTGTCACAAAATATTCTAAACCGCAGAGAAAACCTGACTATGGAATATCAAAAGTTCCCATATGTCCACTTCTCCCCTCACTGTCCTCTTTTCCCATTCTCATGTCTGGGGAAGGACATGTCTTGCAAGGCCAATGATTCAGCCTGACTGAAGACACCAGGAAATGAACAGGTCACCCAGGAGTCCCACTGTCTGACGGGTAATAAACCTCGTCATTGAAATGTGAGCAGAATGCAACAATTCCACTGAGGTAGCATTTGAATGCAACATGATGGGCAAGAAAGAAAATATTCTAAGAACACGCTGAATATGTGTAAAGAATTGAAATAAAAACAGATGCAGGTGCCATACTAATGTTCCCAGTAAGCTAATGTTATACATGTTTATGTAAAATATAGAGTGTGGACTGTTTCTGCATTAATAGGCTTCCCTGCTATATGTAATGCAGTAGACTGAGTTCTGACTGCTCTATCTGTGTTGTTTTATATGTGCCTCAGAAAAATAAAGGTAATATTTTCCTGGGAAGTGAATGTTGGAGACTCAATATTGCTAAAAAAAAATAGGCAATTTTTTAGTTGCAGTCTTTCTGAATTTTAAATATTTGAAACTAAAAGACCAACAAGCTGTTCGGGTGTGATTTGCATGCCCAGATTTTTATCACAACTTCTTTCTGTGTGCACTGCTTGCAAATCTTGATTTTTAGGGTGTGCTCAATGTTGTGTTGCTCAACTCTGCCCACCCACCTTTACCTGCTGTGTATCCACATTAGTAGCCAACCCAAATTCTGGATTCCATTGGAATACACTTTTAAATGAAGATAGTAAGCTTTAGGTGTCCAAATACAGCTGTAGAGCTCCTGATACAGGTAAAGATGCTCACAACCAACTAAAAAAGGTTTTGAGACACGTTTGAGACACCCAAAACAACTTTGACTATTTTGAGAAAAAATATGCCAGAAAATCTTTGGAACATGTTTAAAATTTATATAACAAGACTCTGAGTCTCTGCAAGAAAAAAAAAAACTTGCTAGATTTTCTGGAAACTTCCTCGCTAAACAGTTTGCCAACAGTCACAAACAGTGTCAGCCCAGTGAGATACAATCTCATGGTTTTCAACTAAGAAGTTAAAATATGCTAAATTATTCCACTTACGTTTATTAGGTCAAAAATGTAATACAATGCCCTAAATTAAACTAATAAAAAACTAAATACGTTTTCTCCCACTGAAAAAAACCTTCAGTAATTACTTTCCTCTGTTTCTATGTGCTGTGTTTAAAAAAAAAAAAAAAGCAGCCTTACCTGGTTCTTTAAATCCAGCTTGGGACATGGTCGTCCACCATTGAAAGCTTTCTCCCTGAGCCATTTGGATCTTATCTTCAATCCACTGCCACAGGACGCACTGCAAGCTGACCAGGGAGACCATTCACTGAGCTTACAGTCGAGGGGGCAAGGGATATGGCAAACCTCCACAATGTAGCCTGAAATTGAACATTGGTGGACAAAGAAGGTGGGGTGTGATTCAGACTGTGTTTAGCAGCCGCAGCAGAAATAATGTCACACAGACACACACAGCCTGTTACCCCGGACCTTGGATTTACTGACTGTGACACCAACAGCTAATTATCTGACTAACCGGTGTTTCATTCCTACACTGCGCTGTGGGTTTACAAGGTTTTGTCTAAAGCTTTTTGTTCTAGAGTTTTGCTTGTTTGCCCAGTACCTCTGGTGAGCAGTTGAGATTTGCAAAGATTATCGCTCAGAATTTGTCATTTGTTTGTTTTTTTTAATCACCAAGTACACACAAGAAACAACAAACAACTCCCAGGAACAAATGCTGCAGATTTATTTTTCAACTGAAAATAAAGTTGTTTGCAAAGATTGATTTTACACACTCTGTTTAAGGACTACAAAAACAACTGGATGGATGGATGGATGGATGGATGGATGGATGGATGGATGGGAATTCTGTCAGTCTTACCTGTGTCTGTACAAAACGTTGGGTTAACCAGGTGTCCCCTCTGGTTAATGCAGGCCACGGCTCTGTAGCGCACACCTTGGCCACACTCCTTTAACTCCCGATGGACCATCCAACCCTGCAGCGACTCAAACACTGAAGGATTTGGGAGGATGCAAGCAGACCAGTTCCCATAGGGTTGAGATAAAAACTCATCACAGGGACATGGTTTTGTTTCTTCCAGTGGGTACAGCTCCTCACTGAGACAACGCTCCTTCTTTTTGCTGCGGCCTTGGAAGAAGAAAAACAAAATAATAACTATTTATTCATTTGCTAGATGGAGGTGTCAAATTTGTCCTGTGGTGGGATTCAGGTTTAGGTCTGGTTCACACGACAAGATTTTAAAATTGTCAGCCGATTTTCAAAGACTTAGAGACCCCACACAAGGATAAAAAAATCATGGATTTACAAGTTTTGTTCCTACAGTGTGTGGTGTACAGCCAGCCACACAGCAAGAGACAACACACACAGACAGATTTTATTTATGAACATTTAGATGTCATGAAATCACGCAAGACTTCATAAAATCTAACGATAAAAGAGGAAAAATCTTGCGTGACCTCCAGAGATCGACATGAGTTCTGAGTAAATAAACATTTGAGATGAAAAAGAAGCAATGTTGATCGTTTGTGGGCTATTTTTAACAGAGGGAAAGCAATTACTTCAACATCCAGCGGACTTTCTGGTGAGACATGACAGCTTTTTATGTCTTTTGTATTTTGGAATCCCCTCTGTTTATGTCACCTTGCTTTCTGATTGGCTACACGTCACATTCAACAGGTTGAGCGCTCGAGTGTTCTTGTGATATCGGGCCCAAAAAAATCAAACATGCTGAATATCCCCAATTTGAGATCAGAGCGGTCTCGATGTCCTTCTGAGCCGACTAGATCACTCTTAACTCACCACCCACTGCAGGAAGATCTGCTAAAATGATCTTTAGAGGCATCATGATAATCTGAGCACCCTTAAGATTGTTGGAAGGGCAAAAATTGGCACGATTGTCCTGCCGTGTGAACCTGGCATTAGCTGCTCAATAGTTTAATATAACAGCCGATAAAAAGCCAACAAACACTTCTTCAGCAAAGATGAGCAATGGTAATTAAATATTAATGAAATACAAACCATTGTCACTTGTTTTGTTAACTATAGCCATGCTTTCATAGTCTTACAAGTGGTGAACAGTGGCAGGTGAACAGACCCAACCAATATTTAGCAATGAAGTATGTGTAAATTGTTTCGTTGCCACAGCAGTTAACAAGTTGCATTTAGAAACTATTAACTTGTTTTTAACCATTTTGGGGACTCACAGGACCTTTGTTGCCATTTGTTAAATCAATTATGAACTCCATTTGAACTGCTGAGACTTTCTAAAAGTAGACAGGTTTAGAAACTGCTTCTATATATATATTTGCTTTACTTCCAAGATGAAGTCTAAACCCCATCTGAAACAGTCAAATATACCAGACGCAGCAAAATGAGGCTTCACACATGGACAGAAAGGAACTTTGCACAAAGCCTTACCAGAAGGCAGAGAGACATTAGTGACTTTTCCACAGCATTCATGTAAAAGCCTTCACATACTGTATAGATACATTCACACTGACACAGCCATTAAGTTCACACACTTTTTCAATATTTCAAAAATACTTTTTTAAAGAATAAATAAAGTCAAATAATTAAAAAAGAAAACAAATGGCCTGCAATGTTTATTTTATGGTCAATTGGACCCCCATTCGTATTACCTTCATCTTTATTTTGTTCAGGAGAAACATCATAAATGTCTAGCGAATTGCTCACTATCAATTAAAAGAAAACAATTATTTTTTCAGCAAAATGCATAACTAACCCCAGGGTGCATGAGGTGATGTTTGCTCTAAAACTTTTATTTCCTTTTTTTTCAACCTCTATAAAGAATAGGGCAATCTTACATAGTTATATCACAATTCTAAGGCAGGCATAATTGTGGTTGGTTTTTATTATTTATGATCACAAGTTCCAATGAAGTCTTTGATTCAAGAGCTTGGCGACAGTGGAGGAATGAGGAGACAATGAAAGCCAGCACAGTTCTAGACACTTATATTGTTAAGTCAGTGATGAAGCTGTTTCGCTGTGATAAAGTTCTGCAATCTTCTTTTTTTCTGCTATGAAGCCTTTCTCCTGCTGTTTCTTGTTAAACATTGCTCTCCAGTTTTCTACACCTACCTTTTGCCTTGCCAAAGTAACTGTGCTACAATTACCACACAATGCGGTTTTCTCAGTATACTCCTTTACAACTCACAGAGTCCAAGTCTTAGGGTTTGTCATGGGATATATAAAGATCCATGTGATATGCTGTTCATCGAAAATTCAGTTACCAAAAATGCTTCTGAGAAATAAAACATAATTTTAGCTACACTGGAAACATTATTCTATCAATATTTTATTGCTTTCTTTCCCCCTTTGAAATCTAAGAAATGCTCCAACCTCGACAAGTCTTTGCTCAAAAACTGCTGAAATGAAAACAATCAAGTGATTATGAATAAAGAATGTAACAGAAGCTGGAGTTAAGGTGTTGGATTGTAACATTTTCCAAATGTAACTGAAACGTGATTAAAACCTTGTCATTTAAAGGCCAGATAAATAAATGTAGGTATTTCTTTGTAGTGAATAATTGAAATATTGATACCAATTTTTGAGTCAAATCTTTCTGTGCTGCTGCAGCAGTAAACGGTAAACAAATCAATGTCCAAATGTAGTATGCAAGTATGATCAGATAGTATTTTATCAAGTATAATAAGTTTTATTGGAAAAACTCTCACAAATCCAGCCCTGCATTCAAACAAAACCCATGCGCTTATATCCAGATTGTGCTGCTGTGGCCAGTGATAATGTATTCACAAACGATTTGCCTGCTGGCTGTTAGCATGTCATTTAGTGAAATGGGAATATATTTCTCTCTTCCTCTTTTTTTAATGTTTAGAGAATTAGACAGTTTGAATAGTCAGCAAAGTGTAAAAAGCCACAACATAAGATGAATCAGGTCAGACTTAAGTGTAAATAAAATAAAATAAAAAATATGACACTTGATAAATGTGTGAACCTCATAATTTACATTCATTATCTGATGTTTTGCAAATGACAGAACCGTTAATAATAACATAAGAAACCAAGATTATTAAAAATATTATATGTTATGGAAACTGCAAATTCAACAGCTACCATATAGCTATAGAGTGGTCTTTAATGTTATTTAATAAAGAAATAAAGCAATTTTTAATATATTACAAACACCTAATTAGATTTTATGGACTGCAAAGCCATCCTTAGTGTTTATCAGTCTAATTTAATACAAATAAGTCATATTGTTCTCTGTAGGGTAGTAGGCTGTTCTCATTTATAGCTGTTTAAATAACAAACGTGATGAAGCATTTAGTTAAACTTGCACCAGTGGTATCAATGAAGGAATATTTTTAAAGATGGTTTCTACACAGAGATTATCTTCAGTTCATTTTTTGCTTGTGAAACTAGAGTTTATTCAAGGGTGGATTTCAGCCATCTAAAACGATTTAAACCTGCACAAACTTTCCAAACCAACAAACAAACAAACAAAACGTTCCAAACATTCCTTATGAATAGAAGCAAAACAGGTCTAAAAAAAGGCCTAACCACAATGCAAAAGTTGCAATTAAAGTAAACATTTTATGCACAGTAAACCATAGTGATAAGATTTATTTATTTATTTGACCTGATCCAGATGAATTGAGCCGTTTTAAACACACAAACATACAGCGGTGAAATAATTGCACTTTTGCTGTACTTGAACACACTATTTGTTTCATGAGACCTAGGCTGTTCTCTGCCTCTTGAGTGCCCAGTATACGAGCGGCCCATCTGTTTCTGAAGTGGGTTTGATTGCAAACATTCCTCCCAGAGTGAGAATCCACTGCTGTCACGCTGCAATCCACTAACAATCTGTTCAATCTACGCCACTGCTGGTGGTTGATTGAAAAGTGCCACTGCGACGTTACTTCACATTGACAAGCACATTGCTAGTGATCTTAAGGCCTCAGGCATCAAAAACAGCCAGCATGGAAGTTTGCAGATTTAAGCCTACTTCAAAAGCCTGTTACAAAGATTTCCTTTTTATATTTTTCATAAATCATCCAGGTTTGTTAAATAGTTGTTACACAACCATAACACTTTGCAGACCTGTGTTTCTTCATCATTTGTTCAATGTGATGAAAATTTTCTACAAAAGTGTTTTTTTTTTGGTTGTTTTTTTTACATATTAATGAAATATATTATCTGAGATGAACCACAGGGATGGCCTAGATATGATAAATCTGTCATCAAGTTTTACACTGCTAAATCATGGTGCTCGTTTTGAAGACACACACAATGTCTTTAGTTGTATTTTTCCATCTTTATCAATACAAAGTCAAATTTGCTGATTGAATTAAATCAGGTGCAGTCCTGATGTAAGTGACTGACAGGTAATACCTAAACTTTGCCTTTTGTAAAGCACCTAAAAAGTATATATTACACAAGAATACTTTTGTCCGTCTGTTTTCTTCCACTTATCCGGGGTCGGGTCGTGGGGGCAGCAGCCTAAGCAGAGAGACCCAGACTGCCCTCTCCCCAGTCACTTGTGCCAGCTCCTCTGGGGGAATCCCAAGGTGGTCCCAGGTCAGCTGAGAAACATAGCCCCTCCAGCATGTCCTAGGTCTTCCTCTGGGTCTCCTCCCAGTGGGACGTGCCCGGAACACCTCACCAGGGAGGCATCCAGGAGGTATCCTAACTAAATGCCCAAGCCACCTCAACTGGCTCTTCTAAACGTGGAGGAGCAGCGGCTCTACTCTGAGTCCCTCCCAGATGACTGATCTTCTAGCCCTATCTCTAAGGCACAGCCCATTTCGGCCACTTGTATCCACAATCTTGTTCTTTCGGTCACTACCTAAAGCTTGTGAACATAAATGAGGTTTGGAACGTAGACTGACCGGTAAATCGAGAGCTTCGCCTTTTGGCGAAGAAGACTTTTGGTTTTACTTATTTATTTCATTGATTTACCCTTTATTTAACCAAACAAACTCCACTGAGATCACATATCTTATTTTTCAAGGGAGGCCTGAGCCTAAAGGCAGCCTAAACAATAAACATGCATGTTTTTGGATTTTGGAGAAAACCTTTGGAGAAAACCCTGGCCAACTCCTCACAAAACAACCTCAGGCCCAACTCTGCCAGGATCTTCTTACTGTGAAGGTAACAGTGCTAACCGCTAACCCACTGTGGTGCCCGGTAGTGCCTAAAAGTACAGTATGTCTCTGAAAGTTTAACTTAAAAACTTAAACAATTTCTCAGATAAATAATTTTTTCCCATTCAAGATAAAATATCTCATTACAGTTTGTCTGAAAAGATGCACATGAGCTACTTAAAGGCTTATTCTGACAGATGAGTCAAGGCAGTTGTAAACATCTCAGTAACAATGTAGAAGGTGGCTGAACCATTTATCTGTAGTTAAGCTGTAACAAACACAAACAAATCTGTTATTTCATCAGAGGGAGAGATAATTCATAAAATCTAATATCTGAATTCCTCTAAAAAGCTCAAATACTGCTCATAACTGTGACTGCAAATTGATTTTTCTTTTTGTACAAAACAATATTAAGTAAAAAAAAAAATAAAAAATTCTATTATTATTATTATAACAAGGAGCTAAAGACTTTGAGGCGACATAGTGTTAAAGGTTAAAATAACCTAAAACTTTTTTGTCACTGATAATATGAAAAGGCAGGTGAGTTCAACACAGCTGATTCTTTCTGATATAAATGTAAAAGCACAACACAAGTGATGCCTGTTAAGTATGTGTAAATATCAGGTGGCGCACCAAAGGTCCCTGCTGAGAACTTTAGAGCACCCATGTGGAAGTGGAGACTCTAAATAAAATAAATATATATATATAAATCCATACATTACCATTTTGTTCACATGATGAGCTCCATCTACTACTTCTTATTGTAAAAAGTGAAAAAAAAAATAGAGAGATGTTTATATCTTTATTTTTAGAAACTAAACATAGAGGTGGCAGGATGTTTACGTCAGACTGTTAACAGGAACCAACACAATATGTGTTAGATGCAGCAACACATACTGTATAGGCCATTGAATTTATATAAACTAATTTATTCCATGGAGCTCTGTGAGGTGTCTCACATTCAACATTAAAATCCTTCTTAGAAATACATCAGCCCCCATTCTGACTCGGAAAATTATTGCTTTAATAGAGCAGTACTGAATACAGTACAAAATGAGCACCTTCATCCCATTCATGCCATCAGTAATTTGTAGTTTCTCATTCAAATAAGTCAGGGAAAGAAAATTTTAAAGTCCAGCTTCAGACCTTTTTGATACAAAGCCAGTGATTTGTGTCATTTAGCATTATGTTGGTGTAGGAGAGCTGGAAGTCTGAAACTGACAGAGAAGTGAGTGGGTGTGACTGATCATTTAATGTTTTTTCACTGAGTTGAACAAACTGTTACGTTTAATATGTACTGTGTTAGCTCAGATATGAAATCTTAGCAATTTGAGTTCACAAACCACAGGTCAGAACCATGGTAGGTGTTCTAGAGGACTGAGTTTCAATCCTCCTAAATATTAATATATACAACTGAATAAAATAACACAAAACTGTTTACATGTTTTAGTAACAGCTATGCTGGGCAGAAACTAAACTAATTTGTCTGTGTGCAGATTCCCCTGCATCCCAGTCATGGTGATTCTAAGTTCTTGCAAAGGAGAAAGAAAAATCAACTTTTTGTTTTTCCTGAAGAAGTTTGCCCTCTCATTCAAAGTTCTCAAAAAGACAGAAAAACTGTTTGGATCCGAGGTGAAACGACTTCAAGAACAAAACTCCAAATATTCAAGCGACACTAACAGTACTTGACAAAGCCTTTTTTTACACTTAGTTCTGGCCTTGTTTTCTTTTCTTCTTTTTTTCAGTCCACTGAGCTTGCTGAATATATGAACAGAAACCCACTTTTAAATTTAAACTGAAGATTTGTGCGCTACAGCTGAACAATACATAGTTAAACAGCCCTTTTGGGCCTAAAATAACTGTTCATTTAGATTCTGAGAATATACCACAAGAAGGGCTTAAGGAGGCTTTACAATGTAGCTGCACTGTCTAGGCACAGGCTGCCAACTTTTAACCACATAATAAACCTTGGTTCGCTTATCAATCTTCCTGACAGGGACATTTAAGCAAGCAGTGGATGTCATCAAAGCACTGAAATGCTTAAATGACCTGTTATGACTGGTGTAAGCAGGTGAGAACAGATATCCTTCCCACAGCAACCAGCCCTACACTTAAGGCTGATGTCATGTTACTTTCTTAGAGCATTATAGAAAGAGACAGGGTGTGTTTACTACAACCCCTCCGGCTTCAGATAAAATATTCATGAAGACAAATAGTATTCAGTCTGGTCTGCAGCCACAGCATGAAAGTCAAATTTTGCCATCTGCACCAAAACAGGGGATTATGAGCTCTGAGAGACCTAATTTAGGCTTGACGCAACACTACAGGGATGGTAAAAAGTTACGGTAACATAAACTGACTTAGGCAAAAGCTACGGTTTATTACACTGTGGTATGTCAAAGTGCTAAAGTTTTCAGCTTAGGAAGAATTTGCTGCAATTAGCACCGTCCAAGAAGAGCAAATAAATCCAGTCTGCTGGTGCCTTGGCAAGATCGATAAGTATCAGGCTGTTTTTTGTGCATACTGCCTCTAGGAAACAGCCATAACCTCAAACTCAACACTCAGGCATGACAAAAGCTTTCACTTTCTTTGCTTTAATTTGTTTTCAAAGTCACTGGCAACCATATCAATAAAAGCATACACCAACAATGTGAGAACGTTTGACCTCGGAGAACAATCCAATTGTTCCAGCAGCAAAAAAAAAATAAAATGAAACGGGTGTCTCGTGTGATATTAGTGTCTCACTGCTTGACAAGAAAAGTAGAGTCCTTACCTATAAGTGAACGCCTGCGAGTTTGTGAGCTGCCACATCCGACACATTCAGAAAACTTGGACCAAGCAGTGAGAGTGCAGTCATCCTTGCAAGTCACCAGGCACTCTCTGATCTGAGGTGGGAGGGGACCAGCCCACTGCAAGCACTCAGTCATATTGGCCGGCTCTCCTTTCTCCCCGATACAACTGACTCCTGCAAACAGACAACAGGGGCAACAATTCATTCCAATTTCCTCAACAAGTTAATGTTTAGGTACTAGTATTGTAACAATATGTTGTCTCACAGCAGAAGAAATTCATGCTTTTCATGTATTTCTTACATTTCTTTTTTCATTGCAAGTAAAACAGAGCAGCACAAACTGTATTTTTTACAGGATATAATTAAACTGACAATGTAACTCAAAGTATGCACTTAATGCAAACTCTCACCAGACACAAATATTCCAATTGTCAGATCCAGAAACCATTTATCATTTTTAGTTGTTTTTTTTTAGGTGCATGTTTTTATGAGAATTGTTTGCTCAGTTCGGCTCCTTGCTGGTCAATGAGTCTTAAGTCTGTGCAAGAGGAAGAAGGGACACTTGGACAAACCACCGACCTTCCAGATGAGTGGACCTCAGCTTCAGCAAAAAATATAAACTGACGGTCAAAGAAAGTCACCGCAAAAAAACGGAGAATTTCTCATGCAAACGCCGCAGTGTCTTTGAGGATTCACTGATCTCCAAACATGCCTTTAATCCATTGTATTGATTTAGATTTGACTTTTAAATTTTGCCCCTCTGCCAAAACCTGCCTGGTTTCTACATGTCTGCTGAGGATGCGTGGGGTAGACATTTACATACAAGGCACCTAAAGGTTGAAAGCTGTTATTAATGTATGTTTATGTAAGACACTAAATCACAAAAGAAAATGAGGACAGTGTATTCAGAATACATGAGTAAAGGTTGAAAAAGTTCACGTTTTAAGGAAGCATTAGAGTTTAATATTCATTTTCTAACGAACAGTTTGAAAAACAAAGCTTATCTTTTAAAGAAGCTGAAGAACAGTTCAGCTGCTATCACTGTGGGATTGATTGCATGACTTCATTAACATTTATTTCTCTTTTAATACCTTTCCTTTCCACCACTGACAACCTCATTCTGTCATCCTTAGCGACTTTTATTAGCACAGCCCCTCTGACTTTGAACTCTCGGCCATCCTTTTTAACATAATTATTTTAGTTTCAGACTGCTTGAGGCCATTTCTGTGGCCTTTAGAAAGCCTCTCCTCACAAATGGTAACAATTTCCTCACTGTTTTTGTGCCAATGCCATGAATTGTCTGTGCTTATACAGCTCCTAATGAATGAGCATCTTTATGAACCGTCTTAAAATGGCACATCTTGTTTTCACAACTCAGGTTTTAAAGATTGGCAAGTTAAGGTTTTTGAGGTAAAAGAGCGAATTTTGAAAATATGACTTTTTACACAACTTGGAAAAAATCATACCCACCCACTTACCTAACTTCAGATATAATTTCCATAATAATTCAGCCGTACTGCTTGTATAATGTTTAAAGTACTTTATAATGTAGACTTGGATAATCATAGCCAATAAGCTTCCAATCACTTATTCAGGTAAAGATCATAAGCATGACTCATTTTCCATCAAATAATCATTTTCAACATCTCTGGTTCTGCCAAAAAAGAAACCTATTGCATCATGATGATTATAAATTCTCATAAATTATTAAATGATGCTTTACAACGTTTTGTAGGTTTGTATTCTATATATATCTTAGCTAACATTAAGAATTAATCTCAATATTCTCAAGAATTTCAGAAACTCAGAGCTTTTAGAAAATACTTCATCCATTTTTTGGGGTAATGCATCAGGCAGAAGGGACTTTTATTAAGCTCATGGCTTTTTTTAAACAATTAAAACAAAGAAGAAAAAAAAAAACGTCCACAATGGGGCTCCATTGCATCTCATTTTTTGTGTGTTTTTTGAGAAGTTTCAAATAGAAAAACAGCTTTATACAACCTATATGATTTCATGGTAAATGGTGTGTGTCAAAGTGCAAACTAGGAAATTGTCCATTTACCCGCTGAAAAAAAGTTTGTGTCAAGGCATAGAATAAGGACATTTTTTTCGTATTCTCTGTGCCCCAAAGCACATAAGCCTCCATGATTCTAAAATAGAAGAAACTGGAAACCATAAATGGTTTTATACATGTGGCCTTCTAGCCAAACAGAGTCATTAAGGCCAGAAGGTCTTGGTCCAAGCTACTGGCTACGATACAATGTGTGTGTATGTGTGTAAAAAACCGGGCACTGAGCATCACCTCATTACCACTGTCCCTACAGTTAAACACGCTGATGGCAGCATTTTACTGTTTGGGATATGTTTCTGCAACTTGGATGCCAGTCAAGACAGAGGGAAAGATGGGCTGCACAAAAATACAACGCAGGATAATTCTGAGTCAAAACTTCATTTCGTTTTGAATCGGTTAAGTCAGATTTAGAATTTTGTTGTTAAAATCATTTTATTTAGGCTGAGAAAATCATGTTCTTTAAGAAGGGGTAAGGATATAGTTTTTCAACAAGTCACTTTCTCTAAGAAGTGAAAAGTCCACAGTAAGTTGAAAATATAACTGTAGATAAAGATTTACTGGCAGCTAATTTGGATGTATTTCTTTTGGTTGTTACTTATGACCATAAATTTACTGTATCATGATGCAATTTGTTTTATAGAATGTACAAACTTAACATTTATTTTTAAATCTGACCTCTACCTTGTGTTTGCCTACAGATAATGAAAGTTAAATATTCTACAGTTACCTAAAGGACAATAACAGATTTATGTATTCTGAACAAACAAAGAGAAGTACTTAATCGTTAAAAGTCCTTGGCATAAAGAAGGATGTACGACTTTCTGCCCTTCAGTCTTAAATACATCCTTATCAGTTGCTTCTGTACCCCTATTATGGTCCCGCTTCCAATTATTGTGCCCTAATTATGCGCTGGTTTGACATTTATGTCCTTTTCGTTGAATTAGTTCAACCATCCACTGAGTGAAAGCAATTCAAAGTTCCTTATTATTTTAAAGCCTACGTTTAGATTTTGTGTCTCTACTAATTACAAATCTTTGGCTCATACTTCAGTTTTTGAAATGTCACAGGTATTTAACTTAGCTATTTTCTAATCACATCCAAATGAGAAGCCATAAAGGTCAATGAGGCCCGCTCTTAACCTGGAAACTTCACAAACACCCGACTCCCCGCACACACACACACACCCCATCTTCGTCGAAAAGTCATGGAAATTCACTTGAAAAATGTCAGTCATAATTACACCCAGGGAGTCTTGCTGAGAGTAGAAATGCTACAATTTTTTTCATAACAGAAAAGCTGCAAACACCACTTGAAACACAAGTATGCTAAAAAGAACAATTTGATAGTAGTTACTGAAATGAGTGTTTCTCTCTGAAAGAGTGGAAACTTATCCAGTACGCACTCTAAAGACTTTGATCAATAGCAGCATCACTGATTTATATAAACACACACATATATATATTGTAAATCGTCTGTAGAAAAACTAAAATAAACTATCCAGTCCAAAATATCTCCTGAGCCACATCAGCAAAATGATTACTTAAATGGGAGGCAGTGTGAATGAGAAACAACATAAAAAAAAAATAAAAAAACAAATTGATTTTCTTGTGATGATTTGATGACTTAATGTAAAACTGTTTTTTTAAATCATGTTAGTTTCTTTACAGGAAAGTATGTTATTACTGTACATCACTTTATTGTGTAATTTAAAAAAAAAATTAATAAGCTGTTGCTATGATTTGTTCTTTTCATTCTGATTCAGGTCAAACATTAAGCAGCACTGTGTTCTGATTATAAAGGGGAGGGAACAAAACACACGTTTACTGGAGAAATTATCGTTGCAATGTTTCCATCTCTTATATAAGTAGCACTTTCTGAAAGGTTATTTTATTTTTTTATGCTAACAATATAAAAAAAGACGGAAACGAGTGACATGAAGAGGTAACAGCTGTCTGGAGAACAGAGTGTGTCAAAATGACAATGGGTCAGGGTTAATACTTGCCTCTTGTTTCTAACCCATTTCCACACGCTTCTCCTGATCCAGATAATCCTCGCCTTACAGAATCAGGGACCAGAGTACAACTGTGCCACTTGTGCATCCTCCATCTGCATTCAAACACCGAGACGTCAGATGATAAAGTCCTGCTGCAGTTTTAAAACAAATGCTAGAACATTGTTATCACTCTTGTTAGTTTGTAACTAATGATCTGAGCTACAGGATGTCATGTTATTGTTGTTGATAGAAACAAACGTCATTAAAATCTGTGCAATTTTAATGGTCCTCTGGTTTGGTGTTAATCCTGCAGGCAGCACAAATGAATATTAAGACACTTTTTTGATTAGTATGCTTTCTCTTCTGAGTGAATTTGGGAGGCAAATCCAGACATGTTGACAGTACACACCAAAACAAACACACATTAATTTAGACCCTGTAACCGTACTTCCAATTTGTATTTGCATCATTATGAGTTGTGCAGTAATACAGAATAATTGTTTTGAAAAGGAAGACAGAGACTGAGACCCTGTTGTAAATGATTGTTCCCCTTGTTTATTTATTTTTAGAATAGCAGGTGGTACATTTTGAACCATAATAAATGGTATTTACACTCGTTAATGTCACAAAAAGTCTTATGTTTTTTTTAATTAATGCATCATTTACATGATGAATTGAATTTGGTAGTTTGACAGCAATAAAGCTATTTTTTCCCCCCAATGGATAAAAGTAGGTGTGCAACAATACATGTATCTGTATCAAACCCTTTAATACAGTGATTTAGGTTCAATACACACTTTGTATCAAACAATACAGATTTTTATTATTTTATCAACTTGTCTTCTGAAGATGCTGTTGAAGGTTTAGTGGATCTGTGTTCGATTATTCCACCTAGGCTGCATTGTCGAGCACAGATCCACTGAGACTTGCTGTTTCACCAACATTTTATTTTAAAACTGTACTTTTGAGTTTAACCAAATGTTCATAATTATTTCAATAAATTACAAGTTAAGAAGGGCATGGACATTTCTCTTTTTGTGTATCAAAAAATATCAAACCGTGAAACTAAAGTATCAAACCAAACTGAACCATGAATTTTCTGTATTGTTGCACCCCTAATAAAAAATACTATCTATATATCTATCTACCCATCTGGAACTTATAAATCAAAGAGTTTTCTCCTGTCAAAACTTATTTTCTTCCTTTTTGTATTATAGTTTGCTTTTATTTGTCAATTTGTTGCTTAACTACAGTAAGCTAATTGCAGTTTGAATCCATGACCTTTCAACAAACAATTAATTACACGGATCAAAGCAATCAAATCATAATTAATTAAGAAGCCTTCATCTCTGCCTCTGTTGCGTTCTGCCTGTCCTTTATTTTGACAAATCTACTTTCAATCTGTTTCACTTTGAAGTCTGAAGGACCTGAGAGTGCTTCAGGCGTTAGCATGTACTTGTGAATGAATGTCTAGTTGTAGAGAGGTCATATAAACTCCAGTATATTCATCATTACTTGAATTTTTTTTTAAATGAAATATTTACCTTGACACATTTAAAAAGCACTTGTCTATATGATCAAAGATAATTGACTATTCTACTTTCTCAGATCATTTAGTATGTTAATTTTACTAATTTATAGTAGGAGAGTTGCTGAAATAACTTGAATCACCTAATGTACCAATAAGAAAGAAATAAGATAAAATGTACTTTTACCTGTAAACTGGACACACACCAACTGAGTCACACTCCCTTTCTTCGTACAACGTGTCCGGACACTCTTGGCCTCCATTAGTTGGCATCTGAATGATGGTTCTGTACCGAGACTGTGTGGCAGCGGTTGAATTCTCTGTAAAACAAAAAAGTCAAACTCATAAAAAAAGCTAAAGACAAAAACAAACAAAAAAAAAAGGTCTGTGTACAATCACACAATATTTGCACAGGCAATTTAAACGAGGACGAGAACGTAGGATGCTAGGACAACAAGTGCCTGGTAATTGTCTCGGATGTCAAACAGATGAAGATTCAATATCATCAGAGCGAGCTGACATCTCAAAGAGACAGCCAAAGAAACAAGAGGCCTCAAAATTGATCTGATTCTGATTAGCGTGCCCTTGATGGCTGTGATGTCCTCCACTCCGTTGCAGTCTGTTCTCGGACACACCACCCTGTAATGGCTTCATTTGGCTCGAGCTCCAAGGCTCATTACACTACACTAATTACAAAACATTCAAAATGCTGCAATTAAGAAAGTGATTACATCGTCAGCAGGCCCAGTGGACTACAGCATATTTACAGAGATGAGATGCCTTCTCAGTTCTTCTAAAAACAATAAAAATTTTTTTTCTGATTTTCCAGATATTACATTACACATATAATATCATTAAATATCCATTTGTCTGTTTAAAGTCATGAACATTTACCGTTATCTGAAACTGCACTGAAAGGTAATTATTAACCATAAAAAAATATGTTGGAAGTTAACAAACAGCTGTCAGCTGAACACAGGAATGTCCAATATTGTATGCCATGCAAGTTGTGTTATAAATGTTTTAGAATTCAGAAATATACTTTCGGAAAATTAAAAAATGCATCTGATTATAATGTAGCATTTAAAAATGTCGACATTCTAAAAAGTCCTTGAGAAAAGGTTACCGTCATCATTAAATTACCGATTGATTCCCAAGGTTACCCAATTATTAGACAGCCGTTTCTGAAGTAGTTTTATGTAGAAATCCGTGTAAAGAGCTACCTGTGAGGCAGGCTGATGGGCAGGCTGTCCATTCACTGAATGGCGTCACCACACAGTCCTTCTTGCAGGGAAGCAAACAGGATTGGACACTTTCTGGACGAGAAGACTCTAAACACCTAAAGAAACAGGCAAACAGTCACTGCAAACTCCGAACACCCCGGTGAATGATAAAGACACGGTTTCTAAAAGGTAAAAAGTGTGTAGAGCAGGAGTGTGGCGAAACAAATGCCCCGTCCTTCACATGTTTCCCCACAGGATGCATGATTGATTATATGCGGTCCTGCATGAACGCTCGGACAAAAAGGTTTACGTGCACGTTTTTTAGTTCACCGGTTTTGCTTCACGATAAAAAATAATTGTTGGCATTATTAATTGCTCAACTGAACAATTACTTTGTTTGTTTTACAGCATGCTTTTAATGTAAAGAAGACAGAAAACAGAAAGTTGAATGTGTGGCTGCTAATTACACCAGTAAAATGTGAGGACATACAAATGGCTCAACGGTGTTATTTATACACCTCTAAAAGGTGCTAAAATGTTAATATTGATCATTTTCTTGTTGTAAAGAACAAAAAACATTTTTTATTCATGTTTTAGATGATGTGTTAGTATCAGTCCTTTGGCTATGTTTTATTTTCTGTTAGAGCTCTAAAGAGATGAGGATTATTTCAGCTACAGTATGTAAAATCAAATAATTCACAAGCTTTGATGTCTTTATCAACTAGCAGGCAAACTCCTCCTCCTCAACACACAGACGTGCATGCATAGCCTTCCAAATTTCATTTCAGATACAGTCACATTCTCTTTCCCGACAACCAGATCCAGGTCTCACTAGAGGCCCAGCGTGATGCCACATCCCACCAACTGCAAGAAAAGCCAGCACGGACAGGAACGAGATCAAAGTATGCCAAAGCATGAGAAGGCAGGATATATAAAACCTTTCCTTTTCCGAGCTTTATCCCCTCTCTTCTCACCATTTTTTTTTGTCTTTTTTTTTTTTGCACTGGCACTGATGTATGCCAGAGGGCATGGCAATGCAACAAAGCAGCTGGGGGAATATTGTGGGATTTGCCCAAAATGAGGACGTTACACTCACAGTCAAGATCATGGTGCTCAGCTGTGACGACACTGGGAGGACTCAAAGTCTCTATACACTAGTCAATATTTATAGGGATGCAATAAAAATTACTGAATATGCATGATCTTAAATAAGTGTGTGATAGAAAAATAATTTTTACATTTAATTTATACGTCTCTGATTCTTCTCAGGCTAAGAGTCAGTGACCTCTTTTTCTGACCTAAAATGTCATTATAACTTAACTGTTTATCTTCTGTTTTCTCACAAAGAGTTTTACAGGATCTGCTCTGGATTGTCTGTTTTGATAACATTCTGTATAAATTAGTGTATTTGAGACTGCCTCATTTACACACATACATCTTATGTATCACTGTAACATGACGTGTGTGTGCTGCTTAAACAATAAATCCTGACAACCATTCACGGACTACCTTTGCATTTTTGGGATCACTTGTGTTTCTGCCTTGGTAAATAATAATAATTTCCACAACAGGTGCAATGCCTATAATAGTAATACATAGTATTTCATTAAGATACATTGGCATAAATAATTATCTAGCTGTAAATTCCATTTTTAATGAAACAATTGTCAGATGCTAAAATCACATTGAAATTATCACAAATAAGTCATTTTTTTCATAGTATTGACTCAAATGAGAATATAAAATGTTACACAGATGTGTTGCTAAAGACTCAATTTTCAAAATGGTAAAAAAGAAAAGCAGAAGTAATAAGTGAAAATCAATCTAACATTTGCCTGCAGGCTCTGGACTGAGATGAAAAAAAAAAACAAACAAACACTGAGCTTTTTGTTGAGCCACGGCTCTCTGCAGAGATTATTGCCCACCATGAAATGCTAAGATGTTTGCTGACTCAAGTGACCCTTTTCCAGCAGCACAATATCAGTTGTTTTTGGAGGTTGCTGCTCCTCAGATGGAGACAATTCAGAGACACTAAAAGATGCTTTTTTAGGCAATCAACTAATTGGAAATAGAAATAGTGATTCTTGTTTCATCTTCTTTGTCTTATTTTTCATTACAAAAATCATGAAATCATTTTTTTAGTGTTTAATAATCCTGAAGCATAATTTCGGGTTCGACAAGCTATGATAAATATGGGCTCATATCGGCAAAATCCCAAACAAACAGGACACAGATTTGATAGTCAGAAGAAAATATCTTTTTTTTTTTTCTTTCTTTTTTTTTGCTGTATAAACACAGCAGCTAACTTTTTACTAACTGTCAAAATCATCTCCAATGAATGGCAACATACAGGGCCAAGCTCTAGGTGCTGTTTCCATTAAATGAACACTTTGCTGCAATATGAATAGAAGCAAAGTGATTAAATTCACAGCACACTGTACAGGCGAAATCTGTTGGTGGAGCAGAAATGACAGCTTTCATTAAAGCTTTTGTGGCGGGAGACAGGACGAGCATGGGAAAAAAGCCTCTCCATAATCCATTTTATGGGCCTGTCAATAATATGTTGAGCTAAAGAAGGGCAAACTTTGTGAATTATTTATAAATCTGTCTTTCTGGTGTGGGCTTTAACATCATTAAAGTGACAGCACAAAAGCCCTTAGCAGTGTTTGATATTGTATTGCTGAAAGAGAAGGATAATGGGGGAGCAGAGGCACGATGAATTTCTGGTTCACACACACACATACCCCCACACACACAACAAGACTACAAAACACAGAATGAATGTATAAAGGAAGATGTCAGTTCACAAAACTCTGGGGATATGTTTTCTCTGTGTATCAAGTCCTCTGAGTCATCTTTAAATACCAGAACAATACTCACAATCTAAAGTAAGACATTTTCTGATAAATGGAGCTTGTGTGAGAGTTTTTTTTTTTCTTTTTTTTTATGAAGAACATGATCACATCTTTAACTACCTACTCATTTTCTCACTAATTTATCATCTGACTCATTTTCTTGTATCTAAAAGTAATCAAAGCAGCACTGTAGAAGAGAGAGAGAGAGAGAGAGAGAGAGAGAGAGAGGGAAAGAAAGAAAGCACTTTGTGTTTTAAATGATAGTTCCTTTTTTATCATGGTAAAATTATTCTTATTGTCTTTAATTACGTCTGGAATGTGAACACTTCGTAGAAAGCCCTCATTTATTTAATTTCATAGAAAAAAAAAATCCATCGGGTAGAGAAAACAAATGTGTACACTTGTTAGGATTTGTAGACACAGAACTTGTAAGGAACAGAAACTAGTATGAACCGAGGAAAACACACAATCCAAGAAACTAATACTGAACTGCAAAACAGTATATGATGCATTCACACTGCATTGCACAAGGAAAATAGCATCAAAGCTGCCAGCATACCTTTTACTTATGACAGGACCGGCATTCATCTTCATGCAGCTGACTTTACGACTCTGGACACCAGTGGCACAGGCAGAAGTCTCATTCCACGAGCTTGTTCCATTAAAATCAGCCGAGGTATTCACAAAACAGGGACCCCAAGCTGAAGCCTCCCAGTAAAATACCGTACAGGGATGGTCGTTGCAGACTCGCCACTCTTCTAAGGCTGGAGCTGCTGGGCAGGCTTTCCCCTCTGGATGTGAACACAAAGAAAATGGATAAAGAATAAAAAAAAAAAGAAAGAAAATTACACTGTATGGTATCTTGAAAATAAAATGTGTACACTGACATGTTGCCTAAAGCCACAACATATCCTTTTTTTGATTCTGCTCACTCTGCTTTAGCTGTCATATTCCATTTAATATATATGACAGACATATAGCTTCGACATCTCTCAATCTGCAAACAAGTGATGTTAAAAAAAACAAAAAACGTTCAAGGTGGTTTCTTTCCTGGCGTCCTGATGCATCTCAGTAATCCAGGTAGAAAAATCAAAAACAAAAATAAGTAGGTCCTCTGGACGGTTTTCTTTTTAATTTCTTTCCGGGGTTTCTAGCAAACTCACCCCAAAGTCAAACTGAACAAGGCTCCAATAAAATGAGATAAATAAATAAACATAAGTGCTAAATGCCAGACTCCACAGGCACTGGTTAGTATGCGAAATGTCAAATGAAAATGACAGTGGAGTACAAGTTGTATGGACTGGTTGTCAAGTTAAAGCATTTAGGTTTTCATTAAGGACTGCAAAATAGCATGGGGAAAAAAAAGTTTTCCAAATAACTTAACATGCATGTTTTTGGCAACCGTTCTAGTCGATTGATGGTAAGCAGCCGTAAAAAAACAAAAAAAAAGTGTACCACTTTACAATAAGGCTCCCCTTATAGATGGTTTATAACAGTTACTGTCACTTAAAGACGAGAAAGGGACTAAGCTGTCTGGTTTCTTGCCAAATAGTGAGCCAAATCTGTTCATGTACATAAATTACATCTAACGTGCTATATTAAACATTTCAGACTAGATTACTACCTTGTAAACACAATAATTTATTGGAAACACATACTTTACATATAACATTGTACCGTATCAAACATATCCACAACTATCAAATGGAGCCTTATTGTAAAGTGTGAAACAGTACGCTCCCTTATGACATTTATACATGTTTATTAGTCATTAATAAATAGTATACTGTTACAATAAGGCTCCCTTTGATTATTGTGGATATGTACAATGCAGTAATACAGTACACTATTATATGTAAAATATGTGTTTACAAATCATTATTGTGCTTACAAGGTAAAAACCTAGTCTGAAATGTTTAATATAGCACCTTTAGATGTACATGAACAGATTTGGCTCACTATTTGGCAAGTTACTGGACTGTTTTGTCTCTTTCTCATCCTTAACTAATGCATAATAAACACGTATTAATGATTTATAAAGTGTTTTCAGAAGAAAATCATAACTTATCTATAAACTATGTATAAGCCATCTATAACGGGGAGCCTTATTGTAAATTGATACAAAAAAAAAAATAAAATAAAATACTTTAAATTTAGGTCGATTTTGGCTTAGTTTGTGCTTAAATAAAAGCAGTGTAATAGATTGTGCCTACTTTTTCATCAGACTTTGTCTTTGTTTAAGACACAGTGAGGATTATTATGTTCCTTAAAAACTGAGATTTAAAATGTTAAGCGTGTGTTTCTGGTGTAAGGGAGCAGTACTGTTTAGTAGTCATTTTATAAAATTGTTCAATATAAAATAAAAGTTAACTCGATGTGGTAAAAGGGATACAGTAAGTGTATCTAGGCTTCCCTTTAAAGAAAGGCATGAATGACTTTGTCACTGAACCACAACCAAAGAAATACCTGCACTTCTGATCTGCTTTCCAATCCCTGGCTCTTCAGTGTGTCGTTACAAAGATCCCAACACGCACGCACAATAAACACAAATACAGCCCTCACACAAACTGACACTCCAAGCTCCTCTGCCAGCAAGCAGATAGCCAGCAACCTGGCTTAAGCCACAACATTCTTTCATCAGCTGTTATTGCTGATACGTGTTTAGTTACAGGGATTAATGGGCAGCGGTCGACTGCCAAGGCTGTCTGACTTGAAAACACAACACGCTGTGTGTGTCGAGAAATACTTGCCTGAGGAAAAGTTCCTGATAATGGATGGTCAGCTCAAACCTCAACTGTTTTCCAAGATGAAAAATGTCTGTTTAAGACTCTTAAATCCAGAGAAACAGCCAAAAGACTGCAGAGCTGGAAAAAACTCTTCTGATAAAACCTCTTTTTCAATCACTTTTTATTTACAATTTGCTGAGTCTACTTTCCAGTTAGTTCTAGGTTTCTTCATTTAAATTCACAGAAACAGTAACGAAACACATTTTAATCATTGAGCCTTCAATTCTCATTAGCAAATCAGTTCAGTCTTTTCATTTCATATTTCCAAAAGCACAACCAGTTTGTGTTTTTTCCCCATCTGTTATCTTATGAAGTTTGCACATTACCTCATAATAATGATGGACACATGATTGATTAGTAATTGGTTAATGATTCATTGCTTCTGTGCCATCCTTGTGAAGCAAAGTCACAGTGATAGCAGCCTCTTCTGGATAGAAAAAAAATGTAAAAATCCAAAAAGTTTAGAAGAAAATCAAAATAAACAGGATCCAAGTTTGAAATATGCACCAAAGAAATAGTTCATGTACAGTGAGCCAGAAATGTGTCAAAGTAATCAAAGAGAATTTTAGATTACCTTTCCCTGGGATGGCCAGGACCGTGCGAGTGCGGCTCTGCTTGCCCACTGCGGTTTTTGTTGCACAGCTGTAAGAGCAGGTCGACCAGGATGACCAGGAGCCGACCACACAGTCTGCAGAACAGGCCACCTCGCAGGTCTCCTCTGTGGGCGGAGGGTCATCTGCGCAGTGTGTGTTGGGCACAACATCTCCTGCAGAAAACATAATAAGAAACGTGAAACAGAGACCTCAGATTTATGACTTCAAACTGAGTGAAGATGAAATGTGTTACACAGATTGTATCTTTTCCTGACCAGACAAAACACGTCTTTGGTCTGGAATAAAATCTTAAGTTAAAATAGAAGGTGTACGCTATGTTGGAAGCATAGGTCAGTATAAATGCCTGTTTTTCTTCTTACTTTTAGTGAAAAAAACTATATGTTCTACGCATCCAATATACTTGATACTAGGTTGTATTCGCACCTGATAGTCCTGTAGAACCAGTTTGATTGGGGACCAAAATTGCAAGATTTGTTTACATTTTCAGTTGGTGTGGTTTGCATTCACCTTTCACACAAACGAACTAAACCCTGTGAACAACCTGTCCACCCCCCCTCGCCTGTGGTGGCGCTGCACCAAGACCCACTGAAGGAATCGACACAAAAATCTCAGAAGAAGACACTGAGCGCAACTTCCTTCTTCACAAAATGTAAACTAACAGTGACATCAGATTTTAGTGGCTGTATGATTTATTTTTGGCAAAAATACCAAAGTGTTCGATTACATGTTCACAACTCCACAAATGATCCGGATTTTCCAGACAAACAAACTAGAGTTTGATTAAAGTGAACTAAACAGGGCTGATATAAATACACCCTCTCGGAACAGTGTAGTTATGGACATGGAAGGTCGGTTTCTGTTTCCTGAATAAAGCATATTTTTCTTGTGTGACACTAGGTTTTACCATTTTATCAACTTATTACACCTTATTTTATCAGTGAAGTTTATTTTGTCAAAACAAGCTTCCTTTTTATGCCAACAAATGATACCGCTCCCTACCGTCATTTTAAAACTAATGACACAAATTACTAATTTACACATGACAGATGTAAATACTACTGCAGAACAAGATCATAACACTTCTGGGTATACATCTTTAAAAGGTGTTTTTAATGAAATGTGTGTCACATCATCACCATGCACTTGATTACGTGACGATAAAATCTTTTTCATTGTGTAATCTCAACAATTTCCGGAAAGACATTTGATCACACACACTAATGAGGAAATTTCTGTACATGCTTCATTTTATTTTTGGCTGTTTTGCCACTGTTGTTTATCCATTTGTTGCAGAGAGCAGCAACGAAACAGAAATTTCTACAACAGGAATGCCACACGAGTGTCAAAACAATGCCAGCAGCAGCTGAGGCAGTATGATATTCAGATATACACTCCCACTCATTAACTTGCCTGAATTTGCCACTACATCATGTTTGGTTTAAAACTATACAACTCTAGGGTGCATTTGTTATCAATTTGTTGTTTATTTTTTTGTCTCCAAGCAAACACCACGTGTATTAAGAAGAGGGGGTAAGTGCAGAAAGAGAAACCCTTGGTAACGGCTCATGAGATAGATGTGAAATACTCCCATGGGAAGTTTGAAAAGCTTTTGCTCATAAAGTTAAAGTATTGCATATCTACACCCATCAAAATAACTGGCATATGTGCAGCTGAAGAAAACAGTCTTGAATAGAGAAGAGCCAGAGGGTTCTGTACACAGAGATGTTTTTTACAACAATTTAAGAGTGTAAAGACACTTTGCATGCAGTGCAATACAACAGTGTTATCATGAAGCAATTACATTTACATAAAATCTTGATTTGAAAATTTGGTAATGCAAGCAAACTTAAAAAAATGTTTATCAATTCAAGCATCTACTTGTGACATAACATGTATTCATACCCCTTGTACTTTCATGTTCTATGATGTTACCAGTTTTGCACATCTAGAAACTGAAAGTCGTCTTTGTAAAACCTGATCAGTCAGATTGGACAGAGAACGTGTGAACAGATGCCATAGATTCTCAATTGAATTTAGGACTAGACCAACCTAACACATGAATAAGATTTGATCTAAGGCATTTATTCCATTGCAGCTCTGGCCCTGTTTACTGCTGCTGTCTTGATGGAAGGCCAACTTCTGTCCTGGTCTCAAGGTTTTTATTTATTTATTTGCAATATCGAAAGGTTATTTTGTAGGATTGTCCTGTAGTGAGATCCATCTATCTCCCTATCATATCAGATCAAACTCCCTGAAGAAATTCATTCCCGCAGCATGAATGCGCCACCTCTGTGTTTCACAATGGAGTTTACGTGTCTCCAAGGTGATGAGCATCAACCATTTAACAATGAATACAACTGTGGACCAAACTTTTAGATTTTTCTTTTTTTTGCATAAAAAAGAAACAGAAAAATCCACATTGGTCATTGGTTTAACAATTAAAATATCATTAAAACACAGTTTTGTGTGAATTATTTTTGATTATATGGCCATCAGTGGACTCTTGTAAAGTAGCATGAAGTGAGTAAAGAGAAAGAAGCTGGTAAGTTAGTTCTTAGAGTTAAAACTAGGAAAAAAGGGCTGCAGGAGAATAAACGTGCATTTCATAATCATAATTTTTCTAAATGCACCTAACTAAGCAGCGATCCGGAGGCTGCTGCGCTTGAATAAAAACTGCATTTAACATAATTGTTTTGAACTGATTTTAAGCTGCGTGGGAATTCATTGCCATGGTTCAACATGGCTCCCACCCAGGTAATTATTTCAGATGTGCACGATTTATGCAAAGTGAGCATAATATAAAACATATATGGACCATAGATTTTTTTCCCCCTTTTTTTATGGCATAACCTCGTCTTTTACAGGGCTGGAAACAAAGACCTGAAGTGTAACATGAGTAATGAGATGCACATGTAAAAACTTTAATTGGCATCGATACGTTAGAAAGTTTTAGCCAAAGTTACTTGTGTCATTCTCTCTCTTTCTCTCACTTTTTTTTTCTATCCATGATATTTTTAGTTAAAAGTATATTCATTTCATGGAAACACATTATCTTTTTCTGTCACTGCCTGCTTTCCAGTCATATATCTTTAGAGTTTGAGCAGAATCCACTGTTTTGACCTTTTGGTAATCTCAGAATATTCATTTTCTCTACAAAGTATTATGCACTTACAGTTAAATGTAGAAGGAATATGATCACAGCATCCATCACCACCTAAAATTATGAAACATGCTCTTTATTATCCACCATAAGTTGCTGCTTTGTCTGTGAGGACATAAATTACTCCACATCATTGTGGGAATTCTTATCAGTATGCAAAGTTATTTTGACACATTTAGATATTGAAGGCAAAGAATGGTACATAAGAATATTCATGGTGAAAAGAACAAGCTTGAAGGCAATTTTTGAGAGAATAAATGAAAGAAATTAGTTTGCCACATGTAGAAATATTAGCTGGTATTTACACATAGCTGAAAAAACAGCAGTATTTTAACAATCAGTCTGTTTGAAAATCACAAGAGTGTAATGAATACATTAGCAAACCAAAAGCAGCTAAACTTTGCCTGGAAACACTCCCTGAACACAAGTGACATGATAGCATGAAGCCAAAAGTCCCAACGTGTGTATGTGTGCGTGTGAGTCTGAGGGTTCTGCAAATAGATGGCTGCCCCTGGGGTCCTTCTGCATTATTAATACAGGGATCTGTAGTTAGGGTTCTTACTCAGAAATAATATCACAGCCTACTGCATGCAATTTCAACATGATTCCTCCTCTGCTCGCCCACCAACCAATTAATCTTATTCATTGTTATTATACTGGTGGATTAAAAAAAATGTCCTCACCTTTGCTTGAAAGTTAATCATCACATCTATTCAGCCACATGGCTTTTAAAGAAAAAAAAAGAAAGAAACTGGTTGGGGGTGGGGATGGTAGGCAAAGGTTATAAAGTAAATTGGACAAAATCTCAGCATTCAAAAGAGATATGACAAACAACCCAGGGTCACCAATTATTGTCTACGCTGCATCAGCTTGTCAAACGTGTTTCCCAGAACTCCATTGTCGATAGATGCCTCCATTTTAGCTGCATTTCTAGAGTTTATCATCACCTTTATAAACTGTTGACCAGTTAGGCAGAAAGAGGCAGACAAAATGGGAAACTACTGGAGGTGTTGAGTTTACTCGTGTCAGAGGCTGTAGGTTTTTTGGGTTAGCCACCATACATGCACAAAGCTTAAAATCAGTCATGTCAGCTTTCAGTCACAAATGCACCTGGACGATTGAAGTTATGAAGCCTGGTGTTCGGTGGCACTGACTGTGCAAGAAGAGGAAACTGTGCAAGCTGTCAAAACAACTTGACTAAGCCTGAGGCATGGAGATAGTTAGGGTGTAAGCTACAGTGGTTTCAGAATATTATTAATAAAAAACTACAAATACACAATCGGTAACAGAAATTAAAGTTTGATACTAATAATTTTACATAAGATAAATAAAAATAAAGTTTTAGCGATGAGTAGGTTGCTTTTAAGAAGTTGTACCTGACTGAAGGATGGAAGTCTTGTGTGTCTAACATGTTTCCAAATTTGAATTTTATATTTTAGCTACTTGATACAGCTTGTCACACAAACACACACATCACACACACATCAGTTTCCTTTTCAAACTCCACAAAAAAAAAAAAAAAAAAGCACCAGTGAAAACACAATTTGACAGCAACCGACCAAAAAATTCCTAAAAAAAATGATGCCCTTAAGAAATAAGAAAACTTGCACCAGAATCCTTTCACATGAACTGAAAGATGCGTCTGGCACTTCAGCTGATTCCTCCATCATTTGCCAAAGCTGTCTCCAAAAATGTAGGAGTGGCTGTCAAGAAGTGATTCTTAAAGAAGGGAAACATGTGGTAAAAGGCTGAAGTATGCCTAATTACAAAAGAAAAAAAAAAAAAGACTGATGATTTTTCTTTTCACCTTCATTAAAACAATCTAGACTGGGCAGCACTATATAATATACTCAAAACATATAATATAAGTGTTACTGTGAATTTTGTGAGATTGTATTTGTAGTAAGAAAAATGTGGAGTTTATGATATGCATTTACTTAAAAAAACAAACACAATTCACCGAGTATAATGACTCACAATAATTACTAATGTTCATATTTATTTTCCTCAAAATGATGATGTTCATTTGAGTAAACCACCTAACAGCAGACGCTTCAAATCAGATGTTTTTATTAAATGATGTTCACCACAGCTTAAAAGGGGAAATTTAAATCTTAAGCACAAAATATGTCTTTTTTTTTGTATCCTAACAGAAGCACAGAGTATCATAAACCATAGAAACCACCAGCACCAAATCATTTTTACTTTTAGTTCTTGCTCAGTCAGTTTCCATTTACAACCCTGAGTTTAGTTCCAGTCGCTTCAGTTGGCGTTTGTTGATGTTTTTTATTCAACAGGGATGACACATAAATTCACACCCTTCTTTGACCTTAGACTTTGCATGTTAGCATGATGTGTTTCAAATTGGTCTCACATCAAACATGAAACAAGCATTAAACACAAATCATTGGTTTTGCACAGTTGGACATGAATAAATCTCCAGACATGACATTCAAAATATAGATTTCAGTGAAAGGTTTATTTCATGCCAGCAAGACATTTGACATTACAGACATTTTTTGACCAGTCAGACTGAAAAATATATTTTTTAAGAAGTAAAATTAGAGTATATTTTATGTTATGAACTTTTTCTAATTTAATAATTTCTTAACTTTGACAGTTTATTTGCTCAATCTAAACAATGGCATGTGAAACAACACAGCTACTAGTGACCTTTTCCTCTGGAATGATGTGTCAGATAAGCTCAGGAGTGCTGCATCTTTGTCTTAATTTAAATCCCTTTTAAAACCACTTTTTGACTCGTGCTTCAGGTCAATGATAAGAGCTTTTGTCATGAAAAATAAGATCCTTTTAATGATACAACTGGATGCATTTTACCCATGCCCTGGTTATGACTGACTTCACTTAACTCATCACAGATTCCAACACTGCTGTGGATTTATTTTATTTTAATCATTGTTTGAAATGTTTAATGTTTTGCTTTTATGTTGTGTATTTTTATCAGTATATTTTGTTTGCATTGCTCTCCCCTATGAGAAAGTTTAATTTAGTTATTTGTGACATCTGCTCTTGAGTATTTCATTATTCCCTCAGTATATTTAGTTCTAGTGTTTTGTTGCTTGTTGCTACATCCTCA
Source organism: Cynodonichthys magdalenae (assembly GCA_031762555.1). Taxonomy (NCBI): domain Eukaryota; kingdom Metazoa; phylum Chordata; class Actinopteri; order Cyprinodontiformes; family Rivulidae; genus Cynodonichthys; species Cynodonichthys magdalenae. The sequence goes on from JARVJO010000061.1 coordinate 8,030,584, forward strand.
GTCTTGTTGCCTCGTGTGTAGCCTCCTTTCCATTCTTGTCATGGACAGCTGATTAATTTGGATTTCATGTGCTTTGCATTTCCGCATGCCTTTTGTTTTATTGATACAAGCTTATTATTTTCTCACCGCCTCTCAAGTGAATTTGAGTGTTTGAATCTGTCCATCCCCGCAATAAACAGTGTGACACTTTCATTTTAAAAACTTTATTGCATCATGCAAATTTTGCATCATCAGACTTTGCACGAGTTGCAGCGTTTGCAAGTGGCCCCTGGAGCAGCCTGACCTGGATGTACCTCGCCTCTCACCTAACAATTGCCGAAGATAGTCGGCACCGGCTCCCCAGAACTCCAAATGGGATTAAGCTGTATAGAAAACTGATGGATGGATGTTTAAGACTGTCAAATAAAGAAAAAAAAATGTCCTAAATGAAAACAAGAAAAAAGTAGGAGACTGTACGCCTATTTGTTGTGATATCCATCTATTAGTAGATGGGAAGAAAAATGTGTCGCACAACACAAATCAATTGATTTAAGTGTAAAACAGTTTCAGACCATCTTTTTAGATGTTGCCATACATTCAATAACAACAAACTGAAGCTAAATTTAATGGTGATTTTCTTATTAGAGTTTTATTTAGATTTCATCATAGAGGCTGAATTGAAGTTCTTTATTTTCAGAAAAATGATGTCTCAAAGTGAATTAGACATGTCGTCAGATAATATGAATCACCACATTTTTTTTTCTGTTTAAATCCCCTGAGAGCCAAGATGTCCTTGATCAACCTATGTGTTCATTTGTTTTTCATCCATGCCTGGGTAATTTTAGGATGTAACTTAAGCAAAACAAACTGGTATTTTGGGAACAGAAGATGTCTGATTGCTTGAGCACCCATTAAAAACCATTTAAATCTCCAGCAGCCTAAGATTGGAGGGGGACGTGTCGTGTGTTTTTGAAGGCACAGACGTTTTCCCAGACATCATCCTTCTTTAGGGTTGGGATGCAGAGCAGTTTTATTCTGGGAAATTGCAAACAAAACGCTGAGTCCATCTGGGAGATAAATCGGAGACAACACTGCAGGCGTTGTGGGTACCTGTCACTTCACCTGAGTTCACAATCCTGAAGTGTTTCCACTTGTTCAAAACACTTCACTTGTTTTATTCAGAGTGAAACCATCGATAGAAAACGATCATTTACTTCTTTCAAAAGGAGCTACACAAAGAAAAAAATAAATTTAAATTTGTGCTTTTGTTGAGTTAACATTTAAAGGGGAAAAAAGAACATGAAACGGGGCTTTTGAAAAACAAAAGTTATTTTCTGAACAAGGTCGTCGGCAAAGAAACTAACCTTTCCACACACACACTGACAATCAACCCCTGCTCTACACACTGCATGGAAAATAATTCAGAAGTAATCATTAATAAAGCATTATTTCCACACAAAACTATAAAAGCAAGCAGTCATTTTTCCAAGAGCACTGAGTATATTTTTAGATACCTTTTGTATGACAAAACAAATTCACTTTGAGCCCAAGTCCTATTTTGGAGATTCATTCTCTCCAATTCTATCGTGCCTTTCATCTTTGTCACTGCAGTTTTCTCTTTCAAAATAATTTTATTTCCAGTTTCTACATCACTGCACTCCGACGACTACTGTATCGTTCCAGCTCCACAGGCTCACTGCTCCTCTGCTTGTCCAGAGCGTCTGAGCTGTGTCAGTCATCAAAGAATCGACATTCATCGAGGTCCTTTCATTTTTTACGCAAAGTCTTTGACTCTGCTCTTTGGTTCTCATCAAAGTCTTAAAAAAAAACAAAAAATCACCAAATCAGTGCTTCAAAAGACAAAAAATGTAAAAGACAATAAATCTTCAAGGATGATTTCCTGTTATACTTAACGTTACCTCTGAAGAAAAAGAATAAGCGTAGCTAAAAAAAAAAAAAAAAAGCTTTAAATTAGTGAGTCTGCTTAAGATGAGTAAACTTTTCTCTCGCCCAATTAACGAGTAATTAAAACATCAAAAGAAGATAATAAACGGAAATCAATTGAAGCGTAAATTAGGTTGCAACATGTGTTTGTTTTCATTCAACTTTTCATTTACTTTTATAAAGACTTCTAAACTCATGAAACCATCTCTACTTTTGTACCCCCACAAGTGTTTAAACATTTAAAAAATACATTTTTTAAGAAAAAACATCCACAGATATCAGAATTATCTCCACTGAGGTGTTAAGGGTTCTGTAAAAGATAACATAAGGCATTTTTTCTGACAAGAAACAAGAGGAAAATGGCAATATTGGCCATAATTGGAAATGTACCTTTTGAGTTGGAGCACATGATCAGATGTGTGGAGCTTCCAGTCTGTTTTTGAATGTTTTGACTGAATCTGGTTCATGGATTACAAATATGCAATCTACTAAAATATTAAAAACTTTCCTCTCTGGATGTCAGGTGACACAAAAAAAAGTGAACCTATTACTCAGGAAATTTACTGAAATATTTAGTTTTGTTTGGAAACCGTTTTGTATTGAAGTGTTGTTTTTGTGTTTGATATTAAGAATTTCATAGAAGAAGCTCTGGTGAAAGCTTCAAATGCACCCCAGCCTTAAAAGTTGAAATGTTCTGGAGTGTCTGAGATAACCCAAACCTTCAATTTCTTATTTTTTTTTTGTTTTCAGAAAGAAGTATTCCTCTCTGCCTTCCTCAGACAAAGTGTCCATCATCTTGTCTGTGTGTGTGAGGGTGTGTGTGTGTGTGTGTGTGTGTGTGTGTGTAACAGTTGAGAGGGAGAGCTTGGATGTTTTGAATCTGAGTGTGCAGACAGAGTAGCAATTAGCAACTGCTTTCTCCAAGGTCTATGAAATTTATATGTCAAGCACAACAGCACAAACAGCTAAAAGCATATTTTCTTTGGAGAGAAACTTGACCTTGATCAAAGAAACGGTACGAAAATATGTACACCAAAAATAATCAGCATAGTCTTACTTTTGTTTCCAATTATCAGATTTATTTTTTTTTTCCATCTGCATTTTTGCAAATCATTTGTTTGCACACTGCTTTGTTTATCTTTTCTTATAAATTGCTTATATTGGTTGCTTAAAATATAATAAGAAAATGTAGTTGGCGGCCAATTAAGAGAATACAAAGGTCAGACTTAAAAAATATATATAAATAACCTGTTGGTATAATAATATTGCAGTCATTTTAAGTTTTAAATATTATCTGTTTTAACAATTTGTATGTTGAATAAATATAAAATATAAGTTGAACAATCAAATTATACAAGTACTTCTTTTTTGTTGTTGCTTATCTTGTTTTCTGCTGTATCTTTTAGTGAAACAAAAGCTACAGGAGTTTGCATCATTTAAAATGCATCCTTGGCATTAGTAAGTAGTTAAAAATAACCCAAATAGGTCTGAATAATGAGTCCAACAAAACTGAATTAAACAATAATTTGTCAACATTTACAGACAATGAATCCAAGGCTGACATTTCCCTCAGCCTTTTCGCCTCTGTTTTGACAAAGCTTTCGTTCTTACCCGCCTCATCAAAACTCATTAGACTCCCATGTTGGTTAATGTATTTGGACTTTCATCTGGATTTGTGATAAACACACACCTGATCCTTTGTGACAGAGTAATAAAACATGGGCAAAAACAGCTCCAATTAGGCTTATAATCAATGGAGATGAGCAATTAATGCTCAGTGGGAAGCAGAGATTCAGATTTTTTAATCAGCCCAGTGTTTTCAGTGCCCATAAACTTGACAATGGTTCGTAATGAATAATGCATGCTCAGTTAATGGTGATGTTCCTTCCACCCAACTTGGTGATATGACTGAGCACAACAGCTCACATTACACTCCACGGTTCAGGTATCACATTATAATTGTAGGTATTTTATCTCGATGATGGCATTAATAGCTTCACTGTAACCTTAATCAATTTTATGAGTGCTTGTGTTTTTTTTCTGCTTTAGGAACACCTATTTCAGTATCTAGTTGGCACAGGTTTGTTGTTAAAAATATACATGCCTGAGTTCATCTAGGTTGTAATCATAATTACCATTTATATTGCTATTTTTTGTGAAAATAAAAAGTTGACAGTGTGTTAATGATTACATGAATACATTGTCACAAGGATGAAAATAAAAGATAGTTAATGTAATGGCTTAATTTTTGGGAGAAATAAACGTATTCACCACCTAGCCTTCTTTTACGTGAGATTATGATCAAATGTGAGTAATGCATTCCCATTCAACTCGGAGCAAGAATGCAACTTATTTCCCAACACGTCTAATTATCTTGTAAGCACATTTTATAAAGTAGGAGAAGGCCAAATTTAATGCAGGGGCTGAGCTGACAGCCAACATTTTACTCACAGGGAGAGATATTTCAAATATGATGTAGTTTGTTTATGTGTTCAGAGCATTACCTTCTGTGTTGACACAGGTTATATTGTAGACTGCAGTTCCAGGACCACATGAGCTATTGGTGGGGATGCATCTTCCCTCATGCTGGACCTGCCACAAGTAGCAGGCAGGCTCCTCACAGGGGATGAACTCCATCAGATGAGGGCAAGTCTCCGGAGTTCCACTGGACTCCCACAACACCTCCCTCCTCCTTTGTCGGAAACCTGGCAGAAAGAAGAGGAGAAGGTGCAGAAAATGTCAAAGAAATGACAGCTTATTCTTTTCCCAGGAATAAATTATGCTGCCTTCCACACAAATCAAACACAACTCCCTCTGAACAAAAACTAGACAAGTGTTGTTAAGTGATTTTAATATTTTGGGAATTATGTATTGATTTTGTGATTATCAAGTAGTTTTGATTGAACTGTCTACTAGTTACCCACAGCAGAGAGGAAAAAAAATAGCGGTCATACTGTCTGTACAAAATTAAAACAAAGCACTTGATTCAAAAATGAAATAGAAAGAAAATAAAATCATTTATGTCTCTCTCTTCTGTATGAGTGTCAGGCCTATTCAGAGCAAAACAAAGGATTGCAGTTTTGTTGCAGTTCCCTTCAGGTTCAATAATTCTCTGAAAAAAAATAAAATAAAAAAAACATACTCCGTGTACATCTGTTCACTTTCTCACCTTTCTTTGGGATTCAAGCTAGCAGAGCATGAGATATTGTGTTTCAGAAGCCAAAGTGCTACATCTATTTATCATGCTTCAGTTTTAGGTGCGGGAGCTCTCCAGTCAGTGATCTGTGAAATACCTCAGCGTTTAGAGAAATCCACAATCCCTGTCTATAAGTGCCAACAGATTTCAAACACCAAATGTCATTTATATAAATGTTTCTATTTGGATGAATGGACAGATTTTTGCTATTGTAAAAAAATATACATTTTGTTTACATTACCATGGGAAAAACTCCTTCACTCTTTTTTGCATTTTTTTCCCCCCCAAAAATAAATAAATAAACTCATGGTGACTTTAAACCAAAAATTGTTTTAGTAAAGAGACAGTGTTCACTGAAACTCAACAGAAGAAGCATTTCCAGAGGAAATGAGAGTATCAGCACAGCAGAGGTGAAGGTGTTAAGAAAAAAAGGAAACGTGTGGATGAGTCGGGTCAAGTTGCAATAATTGTGTTGTTTAACAGTGATCTTGCTTTTTGCCAATTCCAATTACAGAATCTCACTTTTTTAATACTGTCACCAAAGTGTTGTAACATTTTTTTAGTTATCCTGGTAAATTTTATGACAATAATTTAAATGAGATCAGATCATGCTTTTAAATCTCTCTTTGTAACATTTAAATCATTCAGTTGGGGTCTATATAAAGTGGAACTGCAACACTTTGGTCTGAATTCCTCCTTACTGTAACTCCACAAGCCCCTCTTTCACCCCTTTTATGTCTCAGATCAACTCATTTTGATGCTGTCTCTCAGAACGGTTCATTCTAGTTTGACAGAGAGGTTTACAGTTGTATAGCACCGCAGAAACTTTTTTTTTTTAAAGATGCCAACAAGAGAAGACTTGTCCATTCAGCCTTACATGTTGGGGCCAGAGTCTGACCCAGAGCCAGAGGATAATGAAGATGACCAAATTGTAGTTGGTAAGTCCAGACCTTATTTGGCACTTCCATTATACGTAATTTGACTTAATAGTTCAGAAAATGTAGAAAACAGAGAAAACTGAACAAGTTGAGAAATATACTGTCCTGCCCAAAAAAGTGTCCACCTGGATTTAACTAAGGTCTATAATGTGCGGTTGCTGCAATTGGTCAGGTCTAGGTTCAGCAACAGTATGTGTTCAAAGAATGAGGTCAGATAACTACCTCACTGAATTACCAGGTTGTTCCATCAATGTGTTTTTTCTTTCCTGATGGCACGGGCGTATTCCAAGATGACGATGCCAGGATTCATCAAGCTCGAGTTGTGAAAGAGTGATTCAGGGAGCATGAGACATCATTTTCACACATGGATTGGCTCCACAGAGTCTACTGAGAATCTTTGGGAAGTGTTGGAGAAGGTCAGAATCTACCATCATCAATACAAGATCTTGGTGAAAAATGAATGCAACACTGGATGGAAGTAAATCTTGTGACATTGTAGAAGCTTATCGAAATAATGCCACAGAGAATGTGTGCCGTAATCAAAGCTAAATGGGGTTCAACAAAAAATTAAAGTGTGTGATCTTTTATTGGCCAGGCAGTGTATGACCCAAAGAAAATACATATATGCAGCACTGTAAGAGACTAAATACATTTTTTCTGCACTCCTAGAGAATCCAAGTCCACAGCAAAATGTATTCAATGGCTAAAAATAGTGGATTTTGCATGATATGTCCCCTACAATATAACAATCATACAACTAATATTACAGTATGGTCATCAATGAAATTAAACTACATAAAGAAAAAGTACACTGAATTCATTTTGTTGGTACTTAATACTCATTTTTCTTTACAATTTTGCATGTCTGTCAGTTACATAAACTGGAAATGTTTTTGCAAATGTGTAAAAATCAGACAGTGCAGGAAAAAAAAAGAATGAAAAAGTTTCAAGATTTTATTTTAACCCACATTATGTTAAAACTTTGAATGAGATTGTCTTAAAATCATGATGGATTTGTGAGCATAGATCAAATTCACATCAGTAAATCTGAATCGAAATGAGGTAGAAGTGTGGAAATTCTGGGCTTTTTGTTGTCCCGACAACTTCTCCTTATTTGTTGTGTATTGTCACAGATTTTTCAGTGGCGTAAACAATATAGTTCAAAAAAGACTCTTCTGTATTTCTTTTTCAGCCAGGCCAGTTTTATTTCATTGTTGTGTCACAAAACCTCAGAGAAAACCTTTGTTGAATATGAATGAACCAAACATTGATTGTTGGTGCTTGAAGAACGGCAGCCTGATCATAAAGACGACATGAACAATAAAACGCTTGAAAGCGTTTGGCAAATTATTGAATGACATGAACATTTTGTCTCGCTCATTATCACTATAGCACTTACCTACTCAGCCGCATCACCTTACTGCCCCATATTTTTATTCATATTCCCCACTCAACAATATTGATTCTCCTAAAGATGGATTGTTCATAAAATATTCATTTTTCCATGAAAAGGTCCTTACTGATTGAACATGTTCAAATCAATAGTTTGAATTGACTAGAGAGCCCTTCCAATTCTCTTATGACAGCACAGTGTTCTTGCAAATAGAAAACTGACGGATAAAAGCATCCAAACTCCTACAATCTTTCCCCCAGAGAGACTTGAGCAGCAGCACTTTTCCTTTTCAAGCAATGCTCCTTTTATCTCAGTTCAACCACTGGTCACTGGTGTAAAGGTCCCACATTCCTTTGGCCCACAGGCAGCGCTGTTTAACCAAAGGACCCCTATTCTGCAAATTACATCCCCCCGACCATCTACCAGAGAGGCGCACCAGTTCAGGAGCATGATCTGAGTGATGCTGCCTGAGTGCGCTCTTGAAAAGCAAAGACGTTGTGGATCGATTGCCGTATTGCCCAGAGCACTTACTGCTACTCGCATCAAAGCCACAAAAAACAATTTGGCTGGTCGTGCCCCCATGGATATTAATAATTAAAAAGGTTTCTTGGACATACCAGGTTTATTTCAAGGGAACAAGAGCCAGACAGCAATTTTTAGCACCATTTTTTTTAAGGAATACACCTTCCCTCGAGCTGCGTACGTTCTTGGTAGAGGCCTTGCTAAAAATCTATCCAGTAACCTCTCGTGTTCAATTGATTTCCCAGTATAGCAGCAAATGTGATAGGCCATGATAACATGAAAAGACATGAAGCCACAGCGAAGCAATCTAAATTTGTAATTTTCCTTAGAGCAAAGCTGCTTGACTCCTGTACCTGAAAAATGGGGATCTAGAGGGACTTTTGGTTAGAGACGGATCACAGCTTATTCTGATGTGGTGAAACATAAAGGCCGTTCAATCACAGCAGGAAATCCTCTGAAGCTCAAGGGCTACAAGCAAACGAGTTGGTTCATAACAATACTCCACTACTCAATATCTGCTCAGTGCATTGCAGGCAACACTGCTCGCTCTGAGTGATTCAGTACGGCTTTCATACCCTGTCCGCTGTGCGCCCCGAGTCTGTATAAATGCCATTAAAAGATAGCCTGCCACAAGACAGCCCTGCACAAAACAGTCCCATCTTTGTTTTTTTCACCTTATGAAACGTATTAATGACACTGTCCATGAGAGGAGCTGGCTCATCCGATACAAATCCACTGTTTCAGAGTGTGGCCATTGACCTGAACAGTCCACACTTCAGTCGCTCCCCGGGGCGCTTTCATGCACATTTACTCACTGCAGGGACGAGGTCATCATGCCCTTTTAGCACAGCCCTAACACACTAACAGCTCCGCCACAACCAGCACACTCAACACGCACTAAATTCCACAAACAATGCGTGTCCTTTCAAAAGCATTCAGATGCGACATGCTTTCATCTGTGCAAAAAGATCGGAGACAGCAGGAGTGCGATGAAAACTTGTGTACACCTACACTCACACACACGACAAACAAGAAAAACACACAGACAGGAATCATTTTATCTTTTCATCCTTTCCTTATTCTCTGTGGGGAGGGGGGGGGGGGGTGACAACTGAACTTCATTTGTACTTTCCCCCTTTTCTCAGATCTGCTCCGGTTGATGATCCAACTCACACGTCGTCTCACCACTTAAATCAGTTTTAGATTCTAACCAGGGAGATACTGCATCCTGCTCTGACAAAATTGGTCTGGTCTGCTGACATTCTGCCTTATAGCCTCTGTCAGATAAAAACACCTCTCTGTCTGACAGGTTCAGTACTGCCAAAGCACTCTAAAGTCTTCCATTGAGACCGAGATTGTTCAGCAGCTTTCAGGTTAGTGTAGTCCCTTGCTGTTCATATTGGGAGTACTTAGCTTAACATTTTATTATCGATTTTAAACACACGGTCAGTCTACTAAAGAATTCAAGTTAATTGTTTTTGTCTGAGAGCTCAAAATTTCACCTTGAGCTTGTATGTTCAAAAAATTTCTAAAACAAAGAGTAGTAGTAGTGTCTTTTTGTCTTTGTCATCATAAAAATGTTAAAAGTGCTCTGCAGTTTCAGGTGGATAGCGGTTTTGCCCATCCCTATCATAAAATAGCATATTTTCAAGTGCTGTTGATTGTGATGGAAATCTGAGACAATGTTTTACTTTCTAATTAAAAGAAAAAAAAAAAAAAACACAATTATGCCTTTAATTTTGGGTCTGCAGAGTCCATTAATATGCTCCAGTGAGTTTTGTTTTCTTTTTATGACTGAGTCCAGGCCCTCAAGGCAGAGGTTTCAAGAAAGATTGTGATCTATTTTGATAGAAAAAGTCCATGGTGGCTCAAGTCCAAATGTGTTATTTTTCACCTGTAAATTAAAGATCCCCTGTCTCTGTCTTTTCTTCCCCTGGCTTGACAACTGTTCACTTCAGACCCAAGTGTGTTGTTGCAAATTGACTACGTGCCATCCTGCATTTAAAAAATTTAAATTGTAGCACAGTCTTATTCTGAGAGAGTGTTTTTTTGTACTGTGAGAACATTCTGGCCAGAGCCCAGTCTGTCATGTTTGAGACACACACACAGAAGATTTGCTGCATGCAAAGTAAAAAAAAAAGAAGTTTTTTTTCATGGTTAGTCTTGAAATAAAAAAGGCAAACATTTTAGCAAATAAAAATCCCACACTGGAAAAATTTAAAAAAACATTTCTCAGCAAGTCAGAATGGAGTTAAATGCCTGGGAGGCTGAACAGGACACTGAAGTGAGGGTCTGACACATACAAGTGGAAAAACTGGAGGTTAAATACCACTGAGAATGATGAGGAAAGTAGATGCAGGTGTGCTAATTGGAAACAGGGTAGCAGGTGGTGAGTGGCAAGCTGGAGACAAGACAGAAAATAACTGGAGATCTCTGGTGAATGGAGATGGCAGGGGGTGGGGAAAACTAAAAGCAAAGTTTAAGCTGAAATAAAACTAAAATTCATAACTAACAGCAAAGCCCATTATAATGTATTTATGACTGGAAGGCATCATGACCAAAGACAAAATGTAATCCTCCCAAAACAGATTGATACAGCCAAAAAATAAAAAAATTAAAAATTCTCGCCTTGGCTACCTTTTGCTTCTTATAAGCCTAACAATGTATCAGAGTGTGAACTGCAGACTTTGGCTTAAATTGAATGAGCTTCAAACAGCAATCATTCACCCTAGGAGCCTTTCAGGCATGTGTTTATTTCTTAAACTGCGCTTCTATTATTTCAAATCAAAACATTGCCTCAGAATTTAATCTGGTCATTTCTTTTGAGGCCATCAAAACTTAATTAGATGAACAAATTTGATTTGCTAACACAGGTCCTAAGGGAGATTGTTTTTTTTTTGTCAAACAAAGGTACTGGAAACACACAACAGTCACCATGAATACAATATGTTGAATGTGGACCACAATGCCTTGGCTTGGAGTTAACTCAATGTAAAAAAAGTTTAATGGGATTTTACTCAAGTAATGTACTTTACTAAATGGTGTAAAATAAAATTTGGTTAAAACATGTGTGCTGGGATAAAATTACCAATGTCCCTGCCCTCTATTGCTTTAATTTCTAGATCTGCTAAATATTTAAAGACCTACATTTCCTAGAAGGAGTGCATATCCACTGCTTCCTTAGCATGCCAGAGATTTAAAGTAATATCTTCTCATGTAGAGGAATGACAGTTGTGGACATTTTAGTGAAATTTTGAAAGTAACATTATGAGCAATCTTTTGCAATATTGTGATGTGTCATGTATTGACATCCTGCTGCACTGCCTTCAGAACCCACAGATCCATTCAACCCTGACTTTATGTCTAAAGAATGTTTTTAACATATAGACCACAGCAAGTGTTTATAAATGTTTTAAGCGAGTAAACTGGTTTTAAATTTGGGGCTCCCACAAGGTTGTGCTTTATCCCCCATCCTGTTCTCTGTCTACACCAATAACATCACAAGTAGCAGGGAAGGGATGAGTCTTTTTAATGAGGAGAGAAACTGACGGAGAGAGAGAGAGCCAGTGAGTTTAAGGGGCATGTATCTGAAGCCATGAAGTGTTATATGCACATGCGTGAACATCTGTAAAATGAAACCATGTGTAACCTGCCTCCAAACAGCCCCGCCTTAGTTCAGAATAGTGATGTTACTGTCCATCTGCGCAGCCTTCGGCTTGCTTCCGGACACCAGTTCACAGACAGGAGTGGGAGGAGGGATAGGTGGGAAAAGGGTCAGCTGACAAAAACATCCATGGAGAGTTTGGGATACCCAGCCTTCAAGGCCACGTGGGGGAGCATATCAGATAATCACACTCATTTAGGGAACAGGCTGACACATAGATTTGCTTGTCGCCTTAATGTCTCACTAGAAACTCTCAATGGCGAAAGCTCAAATCAGCCAAATTTGTTGGTCATTCCTCGCCTCATGAAGCATAAACTTCTCTAAGATCTATACATTCCCACCAACGGGCTCAGGAACCACAGCTGGCCTGCGTCCCTCACCGAGTATCCCATCCAGCCTGCGGTTCATTTCCGCCAGCATTTGAGCGTTGACAGCCCGGCATAACCTATCACACAAGGCAGGCAGCCTCCACATGCTCCGAACAGCTGCCAACACTTTCTGTATTTCACAATAGCCCAGATATCCACCACCGCCAATCAGTAGAAGTCCTGCTATCATTAATGCAATTATGTAAACATCTTTGACGTCCTCAATCAACAATGGAGAAATGCACATTATCATCCAATCCTCCCAGGAATCCAGAACGCGCCCAACTGCATGCGTTACATCCAGACAAGAAGGCCCCTCTTTGCCCAGTTTCCGTTTAGAAAGCAATTTGATCAATAGAGTTGAGAGATCAGCTGATCCATAATTTCAATGTTTTGGATGATATGTAAAGGAGGCTCCAAAAAGCAGCAAAGCAGTGTAGATAAGGGAAGGTTGAAGAGGGAGGGGAAAAAAGCATCCGCCTTCACCAAGAGCAAAAGCACAAACAAAAAAAGGGTGTAAAGTGCTTTAAGTACTTGGGGACACAGATGGACAGCTGTTTGTCCTTCCAAACTCACTTTGATGTTATCTACAAAAAAGCTCTCCTGCACCTACATCTTCTCAGAAAGTTAAACAAAAAAATTATGTTAGCAAAAATATTTTACTCACGATTTACTGGTCACTTATAGAATCTATTCTCACCTTCAATATCACGTTGTGGTACAACTTTCTCGCGGGTAAACAGAAAACAAAACTATCACGCATAACAAATCTAGCTAGTAAAATAACTGGTTTGATACAAACTCCACTGTCCCATCTGTGATTAGGAAAGCCATCCTTATCACAGAACCCTCGCATCCCGTCCATCGCTCATTCAGTCTCCTTCCATCAGGTGAAGGCAACACACAAAAAGTCATTTATTACAACTGCAGTTACAGCCCTCAACAATAGAGGTATTTTTAAAATTTGTTTATGATTTTTAGCTTGTTTAAATGTTTATCTGAAATGTTTTATATGTGTGTGTATAGAGCCCTGTCAGAGACAAATTTCTGTAACTTTTGGTGTCAAATAAATAAAGCTTTCCATATGTTCAAAATGTGTTATGAATGATTTCATGTTAGCTCAATATCTGTGAAACTGACTGAGACAGTTTAGGGTAACTGTGTTTTTTTTTAGAAGAAATAACAGTGTTATAGTAGCCAATCAGTCTCCACAATGATCTAATGATGTCAACAAATTTACAAAACAATCAAAGCTTGTAGCTGATGATGTCCTTCATGCTTTGGCTTACCTTTTTTCCCCTGAGGGTCTTTGCAGTTTTCATGCAGGCAGGCACTCCAGTGTGACCACTGCGTCAGCAAGCAATGGTTCTGGCAGGGAATGGAGCAGTTCTGAACAGCTGAGGGCGGCTCAGCACCCTCACACAGTCGAGCATTCACAGGCCTGGACACTAAACAAACAGACAAAGAAAAGTATTATGGCAAAAGATAAATCGAGTTCAAGTAAAACCGCACACATTCAGCTGTGGAGTGTGCGTTTGTTTGTGATTGCCAGGTAATACGTTCAGAATTGGGCTCCTAACAGAACTTGTTGCTAGATATTGGGAAGAGAGTCAAGAAACTGAAGAAACCTCACCTCTATCAAACTGAAAAGTATAGATGTATTTTTTTGTTGAGACTTGAAAGACAGGACTGTGTTTACTGGCAAAGACTTTGACTTTACGCTTTGAAGTTTGTGGTGAAAGTCTGGACACGTTTAACAAAGCTCGATGAAGAGTAACAAGTAAAAAGACCGGTGGGACTTGCCCATCTGATGCCAGAAAATATCAAGTAGAGCACAGTTCCCAGGGAAGGAAATAACTGAATTTAAATAGGGAGATATTAAATCATAACCTAGTATAACAAATTTATTGCTAAGCTTAACTGACATCACCCAAAAATCTCAAACAGCTAAAGCCACATGTAATGGGCACAAACATTAGTCTTTCTCACAGACTAAAAAAAGTATTTTTGTCTGTTCACATAGGGATTTCAATCTAATATTCCATTTTGATGCACCTCCGCACATCATTGAGAGGCAAATTTCCATTTAAATGAGAGCCCACAGAAAAAAAATTACTAAATGTCCACTGAGCATTTTGTCATTTTACTCACAGTAATTTACATGGTGCTTGATCTCTTTTGTAAAAATGAGATGCTTGTTTAAACACAGTGATAAAGTGGAGTGGGGATCTTTCGGCTCTGTTCCATAAATTGTGTTTATCTACAATTGAGTTGTGTTACTGGAGCAGAAACCCAACAGGAGTGAATTGTACTTCACAAAACCTGACTGAACGCTTCTTCATATTACAATATTACAAGCACTGCAGCGCCGCGGTCTTCACATTAACCAAAAACTGCGAGGGCCATGTAGGGATAATGATTACATTCAACATGTTTGCTCCTTTTGTTGTTTGTTGTTTTTAACACAAACACGTTCAAAACCACAAAACAAAACAATCCCAAAAAGTTAAGATTAAATTTAATAAAAAATTTTAAAAAGCTTTATTAAACTAAGTTTAGATGGAAGCTAAGTTAATGTGGTTTTATTTGACAAATTATCATATTCATTATGCAAGAAAAAGGATGATTTAAAAAAAAGAGAATATATTAGTTGACAGTCATTAAGAAGTACCCACTGTGCTTAATTAAAATGATAAATAGTTACTATTTAGTATGCCTGAGCCTGTTCTTTTTTCTCCCCTCACAATTTATGGTGATTCATACTGTAAGACTCGAACTTTCGTGTTCTGTAGAAGAGTATCAGCTTGATGAAAATAAGAGGTGATACCAATAGGACTGTCTATCTACCTATTTATTTATTTGTATGTTTTTGGAAAAATGGATGCTGTACATTATCCACAAAAACACAGTTGTGACAGATTTCTATTCATGCCACCAAAGAACAATGAATACACCCTCTAAAGTCAAATAAATCTGACTCTGCATTTAGTGGCAACATATTTTATTAACTTGAAATAAAATAAGCTTCTGTATTTGACTCCAGCAGTTTACTGATTTGTTTCACGTATGTTTACCAGTCATTAACTGTTTCCACATTTACTTATTTTACCTTTCAGTTAGTGTGGTTATCCTCATTTAATGTGTTTCCTGTTTTATGTTGTTTTATTGCTTTCTGGGGCTGGTATTCCAGACAAATCTAAGGTTTAAAAAAAACACTTGTGGAGTTTTGAAATAAAGAAAATACATCATTAAAGATGAAACAAGCCATTCCACATTTGGAGCAGTGGTCTCTTGTTCAAAGCCTGTGCCACTGTAAACTGTAGCTTAGTAAATCAGCCTATGATTAAAATGAAGATATTGTGTATTTGCACTTTGAACATTCTTTTCTCCTTTTCAACATCTCCAAAGAGTTATTTTTTCACCCCTGCAACCAGAATAATAATCTGCAGGTAAAAAATCACTTTGAATATTCAAACTGCAGGTCTATGTTTAATTTAATAAGGTTTATTTTTGTCTAATAGGCTTCCCACAAGTCCTGTGATGATGGTGAGATATTTGTTACCTTCCTTCCTGTGATGTGGTGCTGAATCATCGGGGACTTGAACACAATAGGTCTTCCTGGTCTGGACCCCCCCTCCACACAGAACACTGACATTAACCTGCCGTCTGTCCTGCTGGCTCAGTAAGGGTAAGATACGACACTCGCCCCACTCAGTGGTTCTCCACATGTACCTGGCAAAACGCACAAGCATAAAAAAATAAATAGGCAAAATCACAGAAGAATGGGGTTAGGGTCACATGTTTTATTAAGTTTCCATCTGAAACAGATCGGAATTCAAGCTGTCTTCCATCCAGGAACAAATTGTTGAATGAATGCAAAAAAAAATAAATAAAAAAAAAAGAATAAGCCATTAAAGAGGATAAACTATCAACGAACACACTTCTGTGACAATTGCTTTCCAAATGTTTTGCAAGATAAATTAACGGGTGCATTCTTTGGCAGGAGCCAGCTCTCTTACAATGTGTCAGGAGGAGGGTGAGATGATTATTTTGATTTCAAAAATTCTAAATAAATGTTTGGTTTCAGCTATGAGGAAAGTAGTCATGCAGAAAGCAGTAATATTCGAGAAGATTACCAGAACAACAGCCCCTAGTAATCTATCAAATGCTTAATTTCCGTAATGAGTTTTCCCTAATCATGTAAATCCTTTGCTTTCAGGCACTCCATGTAAATTTAAAGGAAAAAAAAGCCAACCAGCAGGGATTGCAATTCTCTACTGACTACTTGTTCAATGCATATTACATTAGTTTAAGTTGGTCTTAACACAACTGTCCATGGAACAAATTGGTTCTGATGATCTGTTTTTTTTTTTGTTTGTTTTTCTGATCCAAGTCTACTTCCACTAAAACATGAAGTGTTTACACCAGGCTTAGAATAAATGAAGAAATATTTGACGAAACATGCAAAGTAAATGAGCACAGAAAGTCTTAATGCGTTCCCCTTCAGCAGCTTTGTGGCATAAGTGTTCAAATAAAAAAAAAAAAAGCTCAATTTAAAAATGATCATTTGGTCTATAAGGCATTTATGAATTATCATAAAAATTGTAAACCTAACTTTGAAACAGAACAATGACTATTTAGCAATGAAGGGGGTTACCTGGGGCATTTTGGTAATAAATCCCCAATGATGTTACAAGCTTCTTTTTCCTCAAGGACAGGACATGATATCCCCCCACCATGAGGGATCTGAGTTGTGACCCGTGACCGGAGGCGGTAACCAGGAGACAGATCATTGGACCGGCAGGTCTTAGAGCAGGGACCCCACGATGACCAATCAGATGTATGACAGTCTTGGGGCATCACACACGCCTGGAAGGTCAGGGGGGCGGTGTCCTTTGTGCAGAGACTAAAGATTAAGAAGACTACATTACTGAGTCTGACACTTTAAGATGACTTAACATGAAACAAGACATGACTGCAAGTCCTGCTGCTGCAAAATCATGACAACTGCATACATAGACAGGTTTTTAATGACCCACTCATTTATTTTAGCTAAAAACTCCAATCATACAGGTTATCATCGCGTGGCTTAAAACTTTATCACACTCATGTCTTAATTAGCATCACCTGTACTGCAGCTAAAAGCACTTTAAATAAACTCAAATGCATAGACAAGATGTTCAAATCTATATGAGTCTGGATGGTGAGAAATGTTTGATAGAACTAAATAAAACACAAATACATACATACATACATACATACAAAAATAAATAAATAAAATCTTCAGCAAATCTCTTACGATCCACCTGATTCAGATTTTTGCATTTGCTTACTACTTTAGTTTGATCTTCTTTGAATTAGCTTTTTCTGCCAACATTTTTTCTGTTTTTTACCTGGAAATGTTAAAAATGAAAAGCCTGGGGTTAATGTAACTCACTGACAGAGAGAACTGTGACAAAACCTAATAAGATCTAAGTGAAATACTTCAGTTAATGAAAATAAATTTTCAGCTGCACTGTCTGAAATATGCAACTCTCTGGCCACAACTTCAGCACCTGTTCTAGACTCTGAACCCGTAAACTGCAAAAGCCTTTTTAAACGATCTCTACAAAAGACGAATCTCTTGTTTAATCTTTGAGTCTATCATTATTTTAGAAAATCCACCACGAGTCATTTTGAACCAAGGGCAGCATAAGGGTTAAATAGTTTTACATTTAAAAAAAATAATGGACAAATTTCTGAGTCTTATCAACTTTTTATATTTTAAAAACTAAACTGGATTACGATGATTGTTTAACTGTATTTTCCCTCAAGGGAAACAAAAACTTTCACTTAAACCATTATGTTAAATCAGAGACTTAAGATGTGTATCCTTTGTTTCAGTTGTAGTTCAGCGCAGTGTGTAAACAATGCTGCTGATGCATTATTCAAACCTACTTGCTTGAAACCCTGAATGTTGAAGCTCTGGCTTGCTGTCATTTAGGTGCTGTTTAACTAAATGTAAGACAAATAAAAACCATGTGTTCTGAATAATCTTGAATATGATCTAGGGTAGAATTGTACTTTGTTTTCTTTCATCAAATCCTTTTTCTTGAACCTACAAGCTGAACCTTGTAGGGTCTTTTTCTAGTCTATTTTACTGTTTCTATCAATCTATCTCATTGTGTGTCTGTATACTTATACACAGTATATACAGTATATAAATTAAGGTGGTCAGACATATTATTGTTTTCTGAGTGAATGCACTACTCATGACCAAATTTTAAAACAATAATATGCATAATTCAACCAAGAATGTTTTATTATCCTCCTAATATTCTAACCTCTGTGGATAGTCGTCTGATATTGATTTTAACAGCCACGTAATGGTGTCACTTTATACCAAGAAGATGGTATTTAGTGGCATTTAGACAATGGGCCATAATATAGATGTAATGATTTTCCTCTTTTGCTGACAAAAACAGCACATATTGTTTAAGACTGTGTGTGTAAGTGTGTGTGTGTCCCTGCTTTGTGTTAAAACGTGTGCAGCAAAATCCATTCTTATCAAATCCAAATACCAGGGTCAGCTCAAAAAGCAGCGACTGAGGGGAGCACCACTTAACATTTAACACAATAATACCTCACCTCCCTGCCAACATGCTGGTGAAACACCAGCTCTCACATAATCTAGTTATAATTGAATGAATTACCACCATCAATAGAAAGCATTTTGTTTCACTGAAAACACCTCCACATGAACAAAATGCCCCATTGGGGATCATGAGAGGGGATGAGCATCGATGCATGTACTGTTACAACCAGCATGCAGTTACTTTTTAACCACTCCCCACACAACAATAAACAATAAAATAATGTGAGACAAAATGTATTTTCTGCACAGAGCTTCCCTCCTTACCAAATGCACACTTTTTTTGACACAGCATCCTTCTAGGGCTGCACAATATATCAAAAATATATAATCATTGCAATATCAGTGAGTGCAATATCACTATCACAAAGGACTGCTTGGACAGCAATAAATCACAAGCCTTATATTTCAAGTAGCACACATTCACTTTCTGCATGTGAAAATAGTTAATCCATCCAACAGCCTCACTGCCCTTGATGTCTACACCTGATTTAGATGATATGACAGAACATAAATTGAAGAGTGAAAAAAATGTAGATTCATACTTGATTTCATTGTCACAATAAACTTGTACATCACAAGTTTTTTTTCTGGTATTGTGCACGATTAGATTTCGATTTTATTATTACTTGTAGTTTTGTGCATGTGTAGTCAGTTCAACACAAGTTGAAAGGTAAAAACAGATTCTTGTTCTCATCAAAATAAACATTTTAATTTTCCCGCACGGACATTTTAGCATCGTCTTTATTGGCTCAAGTGGAACTATAACCTCCACTGTTTTCAGAAAGTAGTAAAACATTTATCTAAACCCCTCCCCACCAATTCCACTTTAATTTCTCTTTCCTATTCTTGTTGATTACTTTTTAACTGTTTGAAAAGTGAAGACCTCAAAACATCTTACCTCAGCATGATGTTCTTGCCGTCACTTCTGGCGCAACGAACCTGTCGCGTTTGGTATCCCACTTCTAGTTCCCACGACATTGGGTATTTAATGTGCACTTGTGCATGATGGTGGCTGTGATGAGAGTGGTGGTGAGAAGCCATTGTGTGCATCGTGATTGTGTTGTTCTCACTGGAGCTTGTGCTGAAGTCCACTGTGGTCCTCCCATTTAAAAGGGCATCTTTTTGATGGGGCAGTCGGCACTTACTCCAAGCCCCCACTTTAAGGCTGTACTGGTACTCGCTCTCTGCAACTGGGCATTTAGCAGAGTTAGTACAAGTCCTGGTCTCAGTTAGGTTTGGGCAATTCGCCCCTCCGTACATTGGTGCGGCCAGGACATGTCTAGTCCGGTGCTGCAAACCGGCACCACAAGTTTTGCTGCAAAGTGACCAAGAGGTAAAGTCTGAAACCACACAGTCCTGAGGGCAGGGAATCAGGCACGCCTGCTCCATAGGTGGTTTCTGGGAAAAGAATTCACAAATCCTTGAGCTGACTGTGCTTCTGTTCGAAGTGCGGACACAGTGGATGTGGCGCTTCTGAATGCCATGCTGTGCCGTAATGCACTCGGTTGTCTTCTGCTTGAGCTCGTTGGAAAAGAACGGGACAAGAACGCACCCCCCCCAATCAGAAAGCTCCCATTCAAAGAGATCTTGGTGCCAGTCACAGACCTTAAAGCACTGCCTCTTGCTTTCTGGCTTGTCCATGTGCTGGCAGTGCGAGTGATGGGTTGTCCAGCCCTCCATGTGGACACACCATATTGTCCTCGTCTGAACCCCACCAGAACCACACTCCTCCCCGATACATTGACCCCACTGGCCTGGAACAAGGAAGACACAGAGAGGGCACTTTCATTAAAAAAAAAACAAACTTGTGTCGTAAAGAGAAAAAAAGCAATAATTTAAATTGCAGCTATTTGGAAGCTTGCAATCAAGCCCAATCCAAGGCCATTCACTTAACCTCTATGATTGCTTTATTCATGAACTGAGGAAAAGATGAACAAAGAAACAAAAGGTAATCAAACTAGTAGCAGACATCAATGCAGAAAATACAAGGTCCGTTTCTGTTTCACAAGGACTTGATTCAGTTGATCAATATTTGGGGCTTTAAATGCTAAAGGGATGCGTTACTCAAGTAACATTGTGACAGATGCTAGACAAATGCTGAAAGAAATATGAACATATCAAACGTCTTTAATTACAAAGAATTCACTTTCAAATTAGGCTAAACTTTTTTTTTTTTATTCCCAAACCCCTGAATAAGTGCAATACTTTCCATATTGTCTCCTTTTAGAAGACTTGAGGACATGAGGACATAGCATGATTTAAAACAATAGTTAAAAAAAAAACAGACACAATAAGGTGATAGCACTGTTCAAATATTTAGTTGGCAGCAAGTTCATGAACTTGTTTCATTTCAGTGATTTCAGCTGTAAAGGCATCCTTTGTTTTCTTCACAAAGCACTTTAAGTGTAAATAGAAAGGTTTTTAGAGATATTTCAAAGACTATTAATCAAACTCTATTGATTTTAATCAAAAACAGCCCAAGCTTCTCTGGCATTTTCTTGTGGTCAGAGTCTTTAGTCACAAACACTATGAGGTTTCAAGCTATCTCAACGCACATCAATTAAATCACTTTGACAGAAAGAATCTATAGCTTAAGTTAGAAAATAAATTTCACAAGCTGAAGATGTGTTTTTTTCATCTACAAAAACAAAATAAAGTTTGTATAATGTGCTGTAGATTTGCTGTGCAAAGCAAAAATCCAAGGAGCAAGACCTGGTGGATATTGATATCTATGAAAAGCCCATCAGAGCTGAAAACGGTTTGAATTGACTTTTATATTGCTGAAGTTCCAACAGTCGATGCCTGAAAGGTCCTCTTGCAGCATATTTCCTTCACAGAAAAAAAAAAGTCTACAGAACCTGTTCTCTTAACTTTAAACTTATCTCCGACTTCTGTTCTCCTAAATGTGCAGAGCTGTTCGTTTTGAAGCTGAAACTCATTTATTTGATGCTATTGTCAGATTAAGGATGTCACTGGACCGCTGCTGATTTATATGAGTGAAATGTTGGGTGGCAGCTGGTAGGACAAGTGGCCAGCAGCAGAAGACAGACTGTGTTAAACTCACCATTGTGTTGCATTAAGATTAGCTGCTCATGCTTTGACAATCTTGCATAAGAGCCGATTGCTGACTTGCTACATCATTAAATTAGGCTATTTCTGTACACAGGGAAGACTTTCAATACTGCAACTGAGCTGAAGCATTCTGTTGTGCAGTAATGATGTGGTCTTAGCGTAGAGTTTAGCTGTTGAACAACCTAAAATGCTCGTTCTAATAAATTTCACTCATAGCTTCATTATGACTTGGGATAGCAATTTTATTTTTAAGCATTTCCCATTTATCTGTGTGCTGATGTGGTTGCTGTGAAACACAACTGCATTTGCAAGTCACCACTTCATAGCATCAGCTTTTTTTTTCTATGACAGGAGTCCAGGCGCCTAATTTTCCACATGCAGCAAGTGGTGGAAAATAGAATGTGGGTTGAGATGGAACAAAATTGCTGACACCTTTTTTGTGAAAAGTTCCATCAGCCTTGAACAAGAGCTTACATTGTGCTACTTACAGGAGCTGACCACAAAAATGTATCTGTGAGAATGGAAACTACTAAACTTGATTTTACACCCACACTCAAGCTTAACTATGTTTGCAGGACTTTATAAAATAAAATATGGTATTTATTACAACAAACATCAAAAAAATATGAAATTTTCGAAGCAAAAGGTTAAAGTTCTTTAAAATATCCTTATATAAAATCTAACAAACGTTAGTGTAACAGCACTCAGATAAACCCTGGCAGAGTTTTGAATCTTTTATTTTTATTTCAGTAACGCCTTCACTAAGATCCGTTTTATTGATCATCCACGAAGGACCTGCTGAATACTGATGCCCATTTTGTTATCCATCCCTCTCTAAATCAGCTTTATTGATTTAACATGCACTCAAATCAGTAATAAAATATCAAATGTTTCACAGAAAAAAAATAAAATAAAAATGTGTAATTTCATTTTGGGTAAATGAAATGCTTAACTGACATTTTAAAGTGCTGTCAAATAATTATTTTATTTCGCTGTTTGACATTTTGTCCTTATCTTTGAAAGAAGCAAATATGTATAAGATAAAAAACAAAGGATCAATTTGCTGATATAACGTAGTTCTATACGTCAGTCATGTTGCTTCCTCAGCCAGTTATTTTTCAGCGTGCTGCGAAAAAGATAATTTGATTCATTTCTTCTAATTGGAATTAAATTGGTGTAATAATGAGATCCTACTGCTTCCTAAATTGCTTTTGAATGACAACGCACTGAAACTGTTGTAGGGGTTTGGTGCCAGAGGAATGTGCTGCTGTTAACACTTTGTTTCCTTGCCAACAACTGATGGGACAAAACCACTTGATGATGAAATATTTAAGAGAGTGGAATTCCTCCTAGGTTCAACGCTTAAACTAACAATCGTTTTACGATGTCAGTCTGACAGCAGAAGCTGAATAAATATCATGCATCTACATTGTTTACAAAGCTTCTGTAATTTTCATTTGTGCTGCTACTGATAATGTGAAATTGTTTCAGCATCAATATTTCAATAAGACATTTAATTTTAATGATTGCATTATGTTCTTTATGGCATCATCTTGCAATGAAATAAACAATGTAGATGTTTAATCTGATTAAGACGAGGAAATTGTAGTTGGCAAGTTCAAACCTCATATGGTATATGGTAATTCTGCTGCAGATTATTTGACGTAATAATTCAGAAAATGCCATAGAATAGAGAAAACTAAATGGGCTGAAATATATGAACCAAACAGAATATAAAGATATCTTTGCAGCACCAGGAGAGACTAAATTCAACTTTTCTGCACTACGACAGACTCAACAAAAAAATGCATTTAACAGCTAAAAAAGTGGATTTTGCATATGTCCCTTTTAGGTCTAGTTATACTGTTTTCTATTGTCTGCAAAAAATAAATTATAACCAAATCAAAAATTGCTTGTTCAAATAAAACCTGCAGAGCATACTGTATACGCAGAACAAATAGTATTATTAAAGAAAAGGAAAATACACAATTTAGCTGCAGCTTGATTTAAACATTTAGCTCTGGTCCACATGATGTCGACTGACACCGTTTGTTTCCATCATCAAAGACAAACGTGTCATTTTTTTGAAGCAAGCGTTTTTGTCTAAAGAGAGAAGAGAGTTTGACAGATTACTCAAACTACTAAACTACAACAATGCACGTTAAAGTGGGGAAAAAAAACAATACAAACAGCTTTGAGCATAGTTCTATTTTAATTTCAGAAGGTGGACTACAAACATTGCTTGAAACAGACTTTTCTATTCATCAAATGCAGCAACATCAAAAAGGGATTTAACTGTGTAAACAAATTTGAAACGTCTTCATCAAAATAAGATGAGTTGTACTCCACAGTTGAGTGTAGCAGCACTTGTTCCTCGTGCTGCCTCAGCGACACAGCTTGGTGGTCACTGGTGCTAGTCTTTCATGACAAACACTCTTTCATCAGTGTGACCACCTTTGCTCTGTGCTGCTGTTTTCAAACTGTGCCAAATATGAGAGTGTGATTTATGGAGGCGTGATTTGGAATGAATCTGCTCCCGCGGGATCCAGCCAACACAAGCGCCCCGTTCAACTCTTAAGCTCTGAATAATCACTCTCTTGATCTGTCAGCGTCAGCATCTGCAGACCCCCTCAGGAGGAACCGGTCGCCCACAGCTGCTTCGCTCCTGTCGCGCTCACTCGTCTTACTTACACCTCCAGGGGTGGGGCTCTGGCACCCTTGAAGACGTCTGCTACTTTCACCGTTCGATTTATGTTGCGAAAACTGAATTTAAATCGGGGCCAAAAGGTTGGACAAACCACACCACAATGCCGGAAAAGACAGAAATTAAATCCGGCCGTTGTAGCGTGACTAAACACAAATTCTCCTTTTCAGCATCGTTCTGCTGAGCCCCTTAAGTTGGACAAATGATAGTAAAGCTGTAAAATAACAGCAACTAACACAACAAAAGCAATCTCCGCTATGCACTAAAACTAGATAGATGGAGGCCGAGAAGATGCAAACAAAAGGACAATAAACTGTCAACAGCAGCACTCTACCAAGACTAAACTGCACTCGGCACGGTTCAATCTTTTGCCTCTCTGATGCTTTTAATTAAATTTGATGAAAGCATCACTGAGTCAGGTCAGTAAATAATTAGTAGTTTCTTGATTATTTTTTCATGCTACTTATGTGCAGGTGTTGATAAGCATTGTACGAACTTTTCACACTCGTAGTTTAACACCTTTAAAAATGAGAAAAACTCAACAAAATTAATCCTTTTAATTCTAAAAACGGATGGATTTTTAATGCCATGTATATATATTTTTTCTCTGTTTAATCTATATATTGCAACTATTACTGCATTTCCTCGCAGCCATCTGCTAAACTTCTATCCCACCCCCACTCCTGTTTTCCTGAGCTTGGCTGTTTGGATACATGCCTCCTTTGTCACAACAGTTTTAATTAAATGATACCTATGCTACTGAGCCTAATTATGTGCAGCGCCATCAACCCATACCCCACACCATCAGCTGTAATTTATGAGCAGCAAGGTGCATCGTCAATTACAGCATTCATGTATGTGAAAATTCATCGGATTATCATCAAGCAGTCAATCCATCTCCGAAAGACCTGAATCAGCTTATTTAAAGTCAATTTTTTCACATGGCAGGTTAGAAAAAAAAAAAGAAATATGAGAAAATTACCAGGAAAATAAAAGAAGTGCAAACCTGAAAAGCCCTAATTAAACATAAACTTTATTTGATGATAAAACAAGCAGGTAGTGGGATAACCTTTACCTTTCTTCTTGAATATTAAACTTATTTTTAGAAATTTATCCCACACTGATGGATTATGAGCCTTGGGGTTGAAATTCTATCATACTTCAACAGGTTTTGTTAGTTTTTTTACTTCATGGCATCACTGTCAGACCGGCTTATAACTGCCAGAAGGATAAAGTACTCAGCAGCACCACAATAGAGATGTATTCCTCATTAGAACTGCAGTACCTAATTTAGAAGATATTCCCATGCAAAACCCTCAAACACGTTGTTGTAAGTAAGAGCAACACTCCATTCATTTAAGGATGATGCATTTGAGTGATTTGAATGACAAGTGATTACTGAGTGATTATTTCCTGCTGAGATAGTAGGAATGAAAAGCAGGACAATAATAATTAATCCCTAATCCTGTTACTGAATAAAGAGAATCTCCTAATCTGTGTAAACAATTTAAGGCCTAGCTTTCCTTGAAGGAATGCACATCGCCTGATGGTTTTTACACCAGAGTTTTACACCAAAATCATTTTTGGGAAATGATGGCGCTGTAGCCATTGTGGCTAAACCTTGAAAATAAAGTTATGTTATGCAATACTGCAAGATGTAACAATTGGAATATGTCTGTTGGTTAAAGTAGACGTATCATGCTTTTAAATCCTTCTTGTTTCACATTTAAATCATTCAGTTGGGGTCTATCTAAAGTGGAACTGCAATGTTTTGGTCTGAATTCCTCCTTATTGCAACTCCACAAGCCCCTCTTTCACCCACGTCACTGAAGTCTACATTCAGCGATGGCAAAATTAGGAGTTTATTTTTTTTGTCAACCAATGCAAGCGACAAAATCTACACCCATTGCCTGTTTTTGAGAAGGCTGCTCTCACAAGGACTCTAGCTTGCCCAGTGTGCCGCTAGTACCTGAGGTGCTTCACAGAAAAGCGTCCCCCGTGAAACAGTTTACTGGGGAGCGTGATGTAACGTTCCGAACATGTTCAGGCTATTTAAACCGGTATGCTTGTATTCAGAAAATTCATATCATAACAAAAATCAAAACTGGTTTTCGGTACGAACCGGTATACCGCCCAACTCCAAGTACACAACAAAATGCATTTAATGGCTAAAAAATGGATTTTGCATGATATGGCCCCTATGATGCTGAATAGCCATAGTTGTACGTCCAATGATTACTGTCCCAAAGTCATTGTTTTTTACCTGTCAAATGGTTCAGGAGACAATTTGTTTAAAGACAAATTACTTTAAATTCAACATTTAATACAAAAGTTTGAAGCAAGGATTTCACATAGTAATCAGCAGCTGGATTATGTGCACAGAGTGACTCTCAGCTACAACCACACCAAATTCAAGGATATTTTTTTCCTTTCTTTTTTAAGTGATCAAACTGAAGGACAAGGAAGGCAACCTGAACAACAAACAGACAATGCAGTGGGTCACAACTAACACTATAACCTTCATAGGTACATAACTGTGATATGTTCATTTTCTGTATTTTAAGGTTAATTTGGTCTTCAACTCGACTAAACAAAAATCACTCTGCTTCATCAGGGTTTGTAAATAATTCTAAGAAACGCTGTTCATTCAGTCGATGCTTGTGTAAAATTTAAATTAAATCAAAAGAAGCAAGTTTATTACCAGTTGTTTACTGTGAAGGTTGAAATTATTTAAACCATATACTTTTTTTTTCAAATAACATCATGACGCTGGTGAAGCACTGAGTTCTGTTCAGGATTATCAGCATCTACCATAAGACATAAATAAACTATGAGACATAAGGAGAAAAAATACAAGTTTTTTTAGTTCTTTTTAAAAAAAAAAGAAGGCTTCAGGTTTGCTACGACTGTTTGACCAAACAAAAGCAAGTAAATGTTGCTAAAGTCATAAATCTGAATTCAACATGTGTTGTTCAGTTTGTCAGTCAAGAAAATATTCACCTTCAACAGATGTGAAAGCTTTGCTCAGACGTTCCCTTCTGTTCAGGTGAAGAGAGTTTTTTTTTTTTCTTTTAATTTATTTACTTTATTTTCCTTTCTTCCAGACATCATTTCTTAGCCTTTTCTGGAGTCACATTCGTCTTTAGATTTTTTTTTTTACTCTGTATGCGTAACTTGGCCTCAGCAGTGGGCTGTCAGAAAGTTTCAAATGGGGTCTGCTGAAAACACAAGTTCATTTCTGTTAAGTCACCAAAACAAACACAAAAAGGTGGGAGGAAAGAAAATTCTGACATGAACATTACTTTCCTGAGTTTCGAGGTCTTTGTGATGAAGATCTTGAACCAACTCATGTCAGGTAACCAATTGAATTTTATGAGTGAACAAAGCTGTTTGTCATTGTTATTAGAAGTTGTTTGTGTCTCAGTGGATGTAAACTAAACTTCTATACTGGAGTATAATAAAGATTATTTTCAATCATGCTAATTACGCGCATGTGGCAACATGGAGGAGAGCTGATCCATGTAACGATATAACATAATTTGTTTACATTGTGTAAACAGAATCTGTTACAATTATCATTTAAAATGACAGGATCGTATGAATTACACTTTCTATAATAGAAAAAGTTTATTGATAAGATAAATATGTTAAAGGCTACCAAATATTGTGTTTGTTTACATAGAATAACACCTGAAATGACAGAAAAAAAGTAAAAAAAAAAAAGGTAAAATCAATGGAAGAGACATTTGAAAATAGTTTTAAAAAAACATTCAAATAGTGTGAAACATGCAGAATTAGCTAAGTGCTTTGTTGCTTTTGATATGCATTGTAATGCATATCAAAATTTCTGTAAAAAAGCTAAAGTAAACTTTTAAATTGTACTATTAGATATAGTTTAGGATGATCGTTTGCAGCAAGAGTGTTTAACATGGAGGGGGTTAATTATGCAAAATCAACTGTTTTAAGCTTTTTTTAAGCTTTATAATATGTTACAATTTCATTCCTTCATCAAAAACATACCCAGAGTGTTGCTTTGAATCATTCATGCATGTTTGAGAAATCCTTGAATCTCCTGTGGTAGCCATGTGGAGCTGCCCAATTGCTTGTTGGTACAAAGCTCCACCTATTAACACAAAGCTCCTCCCTGAACCTCAGCTCCCGCCCCACAGAAAACCCCTCCCCCAAAGCATTGTTTTGAAGACGTGCTGAAGGGGAGTGTCTGAAGTGGTAGGATGTTCTTAAACAGACAGAAACCAATTTCAAGGTGTTTAGATTTGATTTAAATTTACTTTTGATATAAACAGCATTTTCATAACAACTGAAGGTAATAAAGTTACTTGATTGTGGTACAGAATTAAAGTATGTGCCTCGAGAATACATTCTGTTTTCCATAACAGACTGTTGTGTTACGTTAAAAAGTGGAACGTTGTTAAAGCAAACTGTGTGTCATCCAAAACAACAAAAGCTGATCAGTATTTCAGTGAGTATTCAGTACGTATAGTTTATGTATAAAATTGTATCACCTGACTATCGTTGAACCCTGATTCATACCAACGATAGTCAGGTGATGGGGCACATGACCCTCTATGAATAGAGTTAATCAAGGCCCTAACGATCTATTGTTCGGCTGATAGTCCTCTTTTCCATGTGACCAACCTGTTTCTCCATAATGTGGAGCCAGTGTTTATAAGGCTGAGTTCACCTGAAACTCCTCAGAGAACAAATCGTCCAAAGGACCTACCTATTTTTCTTTTTGATTTTTTTACCTGGATTACTGAGATGCATCAGGACTGCCTTGGAAATATTCTCATGGTCAAAACTAAACGGGACAAAAAAAATAAAGAATCAATGATCTTCTGTTATTTATCTTTGAGAGCCAGTAATTCACCTCCAAAGTAACATTTCCTTTCAGATCCTGTGCATGAACATACTTTGAATATATGTGTAGGCAAATGCTTCCAGGGGTTTCAAAGAAGAATGGTTGCGATGTTTGTCTTACTTTAGAATGTAAAAACGACAACAGGGGTGAGGAGAGTCAAAGGTGTGTTACGCCTCTGCTGTGATCAGAATCTTTTTTTTCCATGTAATTGCTTGTCTCATGTGGTCTTCTCAAGTTCCTACACCAGTATGTGTAGAGGTGACAAGTAATTGGATAGGATGCCGTTCACTCCAATGTTTCACTGCCTCCAGCTGACCCGGGATTTCACTTCTGTAAGCACAGGAGCAGAACTAATGACCATACCTGCAGGCACCAAGCTGAGGTAAGACCCTGGTGTTTTGATAATGCAGGTGACTGGGGCCATTACAGGACAGAGATGAAGTGAGAGTGCAACACAAAGACCATAAGAAATGTGCTGATTATTCTGAAAATAGCTGTTAAATTCAACAATATTGCATCCATGGCAACTAACTGGATCTTTTTTTTTATTTTTTGGGTGAATTACATATTCACTTGCCAACGAGTAATAATTAAATATTTAAAAAAAAACTAATTTACTTGCATTTATTATGAAGACAGCAAACATAATGGCACATGTCTGACTGTCATTTGAACAGTACATAAAACAGGTGAGATTTTTTGTGGGGGGGATTAATTAAACTTGTCAAGAATAGCAGAAAGAGTAACTGGAAACAAGTCAGCGAGACTGAGGGGTGCTGATGCTGACGTGATGGAGAGAGGTGGTGATGCTTGAGATTAATAGTGCAGAGGGTTGTGTTCAATCGTTGAACACGCTGGAATTGAAAGAAGCACACACACCCTCACCCAAACAAAAAAACCTGAAATAACAATAATGATGAACACTTAAAAGGAGACATATCGTGCTTTTAAATCCTTATGTTTTCACATTTAAATCATTCACTTGTGGACCACACATAAAGTGGCACTGCAGTGCTTTGGTCTGAATTTCTCCCTATTGTAACCCCACAAGCCCTTCTTTCACCCCTTTTCTGAGGTGTGTCTCAGATCAACTCGTTTTGCCTGCAGAGCCAGAGGAGATTGAAGACGAAAAAATTGCAGTTGCTAAGTCCAGACATTATTTGGCAGCTATTGTTCAGAAATCATCATAGAAAATAGAGAAAACTGAACGGGTTGAAAAATATGACCCAAACAGAATATGAAGATATCTAGGGGTGCAACGAGACATGTATCTGTGTTGAACAGTTCAATACACACTATGTATCGAACAATACGGATATTAAAAAATTATTCAATCAATTTGTCTTCTGAAGATGCTCTGTGTTGACGGATCAGTGCATCTGTGTTCGACTACTCAACCTACTGCATTGTCGAGCGCAGATCCTCTGAGAAACTTGTTTCAGCAACATTTAATTTTAAAACTGTACTTTTGAGGTTAAACAAATGTTCATAATTCATTTTAGAAAATTACAAGTTGAGAAAGGCATGGAAATTTCTCTTTTTTTGTCAAAAAAATATAGAATCATGAGGCTAAAGTATCAAACCAAACCGAATTGTGACTTTTCTGTATCTCTGCACCGTTAATATACGCAAAAAGACTAAATTCTAATTTTTACACAACAAAATGAATTTAACGGCTAAAAAAGTGGATTTTGCATGATATGTCCCCTTTTAAAATACAGAATATTTTGGCAGTGTTGTTCATTTTTCACCCTCCTCTTCTTGCATTTGCATTGATTAATCAGACCCAAACACTCCATGCATAAATATATACATATCTAATGAAATCATTCCTTCAGGAGACAGATAGCTGTTTTAAACTCACACCACCATTTGTTGAGAAAAGCCATGCCGTTTATATAAACTAGTGAGATTTGTTGTATCTACAGTATGTGATGAGGTCATCGACACATGTTTAGGATGATGAGAGAGTCTATAAGTGTTCATTTGAACTGCATCTTGTCATTAAATCCCATTAAAATTTCCACCCAGTGGGGATGGGATGTAAAATTGTGGTCAAATTCAGGAGAGATTTGAAAGAAAAAGAAAAAGGAGAATTTTTATCAATTTAGTTTTTATGGAAAAACATTTGTCAAAATGGTAATGGATTGAACTAATATAGTGCCTTATTTTTTGAATGAATGAATGAATTAAATTTATTTCAGACAATTAACAATTTTCAATAATAAATAAATCAATTTCAGAA
>JARVJO010000061.1:8062221-8098003 GCA_031762555.1 Cynodonichthys magdalenae
CATGGACAAGCCGATCCCAGCCGAGGAGCAGGGCCGGCCCAGCAACCGACGAGAGGGGCCGAAGACCCCCACGCCGAACCCCCAGTATCAGTACAATCAAGTACTTATCAAATCCACTTGGACCCCAAGGTGCTTTACACTTCTGACATTCACCCATTCACGCACTGATGATGGTAAGGTACATTGTAGTCACAGCTGCTCTGAGGCACACTGACAGAGGTGGGGCTGCCATGCACTGGTGCCACTGGACCCTCTGACCACCATCAGGCAAGTGGGTGAAGTGTCTTGCCCAAGGACACAATGACTGGAACAGCTGGAAAGGGGGATTGAACTGGTGACCTTCCGGTTCCAGGACGACTCCCTTAACCACTCTGTCACAGCCGCCCCAAATATTAATAAAAATAAAGTAAAAAAATACTTTAAAAATCTGAAAGCAAAATTCTTCAAATAAAAGATTTGTGTTGAGGAGGCAATGTTCACAGCTACGATAAAGAGGGTGACATTTTTTTCAGTCTTATCCAAAAACACTCCAATTTGTGAATGGGAGAAGTCAGGGATCAGACCAGCAACCTTCAGAATCAAGGCTGAAGCAATTGTTCATTAAAAAATAAAATAATATGATTTTTTGTTTAAAAAAATGACAGGATGTCCTTGAAGTTTGCTCAAAAAGTGATGAAGACAAACTGTAAGACATTTTCAACATTTGGGTTTTGCTGCCACTGATTTATTCACTTTAGCTGCAAAAACCTGTCCTGCACTGATCACTTATAGTTTCAGTTTCAGTTATAATGTCTGTGTTCTTGTTTTATAGAACATTATCTTGTTTTATTTACCCAAACTAATTGCTTCCATTGTCACGTGGTGATATAGAGCATTGTTCAAATTAAATGCTTTTTCATTTGTGAATAATTTGCACAAACTTGAGAAAGTATCTGCATTTTGTTATTTTGTTTAATATTAGCAGACCAATAAGTGTTGCTCTTAAAGTACCAGCAAAGTGGTTATGAGCTCAAACACCAGTTCTGTAACGACCTTGAGACAAAAGAGCCGTTTTGGCAGATCGGTTGCCGAAGTCAGGCAACCCGCAGAGGATAAATACTCATTCTACATCTGCCATTTGCATTCCCTTTGTCCCTCAGTTATCACTCAGATGCTTGCTCATGTTACGTCTACCTGCAGGAGGTCAGAAAAACAATGAACAAAGTTTGTCTGCAGCATCTCTATCAGCTGATGTTTACTTGGTTGGTTTTATTTGGTGCAACGGGGGGAACCTGATGTGTTAGAAGTGATAGATCCCAAACTCAGCTATGCAATTAATGTTGTTATGAAGGGACATAAAACTAATAAATAGCTTAAAGTAGAGCTTCCTTCATTTCGTTTAAAGGGAGGCACTAAGTGCTTGGTGAAAATAAGCCAATATTTCAAAATGGAAAGCTGCAGGGACAAAAATCAGACAGTTACTGTCAAGCCTTTTGGTCCGAGCTGAAAAATCTCAAAAGCTATTTAAAGAAGCTGTCATTTGTAGACACTTTTGTTGATCCATGATAATTAATCCAAAAGGGTTTGTTTTTCATCCGTAACTACCAGAAAGCCATGAGATTACTCCTAATGACTTTTGGATAAATGGCTATAAAAATAAAACATAATTAAAGGTCAGCCTAAAATGGAATCACCATTGAGCTTGCTTGATGTTTTCAAAAGTGCACACAATTAATAAAATAAGAAACATATTTTGTATTATTATTATTTATCAACTAATGGATCACCTTAGTAGAAACTAGACATTTTTTTTCACTTTCGTAATATTTTCTAATGGACTAAAAACAAGACTTGCTCAGGAGATTTTCTTTACAGAAAGAGAAGTCTAACAAGTGACACGTTTTATTGTCATTCTTGAAAACAGATTCATCATGAGCTCTAAATGACTTACAAATGGCTGTGCTATTCATCCTAATTTGTGGTTACAACCATCTGCTTGTGTGACATCCATGTCTATTATTTCTGCTGTTTGGGTAGACTTTTAGGTCTTAAGTAGGCTTATTTGTGATTAAAAAAAAACACAATTAAAATCACCTGTTGTCAGCAGAGACAAAATAACTTTCATTTCTTGAATATTTGTAAACATGCAAAATGTTGCTTTACATTGAAATGACATAAAGCTAATTTTACAAAGCTCCTAACATTTTAAACATATATTTTACAGCAGTAAAACATGTTATAAAAGAAAAAAACAGATCTGACTAATGATGTAGTAATTAGGATGCATTTAAAAGTAGTCTATTGCACTATTTTTAAATTCCAATCCCCAGGACTGTCTTACGCGTTTAACACCTATTCATGCTTCAACACCTGATTTAAATTAAGTGTTGATTAACTGGCTTAATTTGATCACCTGCTGTGGAGATAATTCATCCATTTGAATCAGGTGTGTAGGAGCAGAGAAGCAAGCACAGCATGCAGCACAAAGGGTCAGGGAACAAAAAAAACATTGGTTTACTCTATTTAGAATAGAGTTCCAAGAAAATAAACCTCACCAACTTCCTAGACTTTGTTGTTTCATGCTATATTATTATTTATTTAAACAAATAAGTTATTATTTGCAATGTAAAATGTTGTTTTTTTAGTTTATGGAAAATGCAGACAACTCCTTGTTTAGAAGTGGCATTTTATTCATGAAAAGTTACATCCACACATAAATAAAAGCATCATGACCGTTTTTATCCAACTAATCAGAGTTTTCGTGACACTTTTGGGGACAAAATCCTAACACTGGACAGTTTTAACCTATATGTGCTTGAAGAATTTGCAAACACAAGAAGTATTAAGTTAAATAAGCTTAAATTCCATAGAAAACAATCTAAACAACTGAAGTGTGTTAAGGTCGTCACTTTGTTTCTGTGGCTGTTAAAGACTGGCTCAATATTTTGCATTCTTGAAGACGAAGGTCAGTGCAAATATTTCAAGTCAATAAGTTCTTTGAAATTCAAATTTTGATCTCTTTAAAAAGGTACAAAGGAAAAGTATTTTCAAATTTTAGAGATCTTGACCCCTTTCAGTAACGTGCATTTCTCACAGTCCAACTTTGACATTCAGAGAGTCAGAAGCAATCAGACTTCTGTGGTGGTAATAAAAGTTCAAACATCACTCCACCAGTCCTAATTAAAAGTTGACCTGGCTTCTATCCTGATGATTAAGTGTGGGGCGTCTCGTGTTGGAAAATGATGCATGGCATATATCCAACTCCATTAATTAGTCGCTCAAATTTTTCCAGCAAAAATTTGTTCATGCGATACCTAAACTTGTATCTAACACTCACAGAGCAGCTGGAGCAGAATTTCAATCTCTCTGTAAAGGAAAACATGCTCATTTCTTCACTAGGTTAAGGAAAAATTATAATTCCTGAAAATATTTGTCTCGGCCCGTTTATGATATTGTATTCTAACAAGCACAATATATTTTATATAATTAGGAAACATGTAAGCCTGTGAAGAAATGATGAAGTGTAAGCATTTGTAATTCATTGATTTGATATCACCAAAGAAAGAAACATTTAATCATTTGTTTTTTTTAATGTGCTCTGAATCAGAGCAAATGAGGATATCTGTTGACTTGAAAATTCATTACAGAAAAATGCATACAGTTTTTTTAAGATCATTTTGCTCATCTGACCTCTGTACATGAACATAATGGAGAAGCCAGTAAATCACCAATCACAAGATACTGGTTACTCCTGTGCCAATCAAAAACCAGCAACTTTACTTTGATTTGTCAGTTTTGGTTTCTCTTTTTCCTTCTCATGCTGTCTGTTAGGATCTGCGCAGAGTGTTATCTGGGTTATTAAGCAAATAGGATTTTAATTTTTTTTGTTTTAAATAATGATATAATGTCATTCCCAGATCAAAAACATACTCGGAATATTGCTTTGACTCATTCATGTATGTTTGAGAACCTCATAGCCATTCAGACCTTCCTAAATACTTGCTGGTACAAAGCACCACCTATTTATCCAAAGCTCGTCCCTGCAGTCTATCTCCAGCCCCACAGAGCACCCCTCCCCTGCACCACCTTCACACAACTACACCACACTAGCAGCAGGAGAAATATTAATTTACAAATCACTATGATTTCATTGCAAAACATAGTTTCAGAATGATCTACAGTATATTTATAGTTTCTTCACAAAAAGTAACTTAATGTTGATGCGAATGTATGAGAGGATGACTGGGAGATTTATTACCAAGCTGAAAGGTCGCCCCGGTTCTTCAAAAAACTTACTTTCCAAGTCTGATGTGAGATAATTTGGGTAAGGTTCAACTCTTGAGTAGCCATTTTCCAAAACTGATATTGTATAATGTTTATTTTCTTTTACAACAAAATACAACTCTCCTATGAAAAGTTGTAAACGGCACGAAGCATTGTTTTGATGATGTGCTGGAGTGGGGTGTGGGTGACAGTAGAAGGTTTTTCAAGAGACAGAGGTCAATTTCAAGATGTTTAGATGTGCCATGATGTGAAGTCAAATTTATATAACTGAAGGTAACAAAATTACTCAATTGTGGTAAAGAATTCAACTATGTGTCTGAAAAATATCCCCCCAAAAGACAAATGCTTTTGAGCTATTACCTAACAGCACAAAGTTTGCAGGGAGAAAAAAAGGCAACTTTTTAATTTGTTTGTTTCAGGACTGTTTCACATTTTTCCCTTTTATTACTAACTTAGAGTTTTTTCCTCAGATGTCTTTTTGGAATACCTCAATTAAAAGGAACAGCATTGTCATTGAGTTTAGTGCTATTCACAAGCTCAGTCTTTGTGAAAACTGGAAAGAAAAGCCAACCAGGGAGAAAAATCACCCCTGATCAAGGAATCCCCTCCAAGCACCCCTGCAGCAAAACCCGGCAGCGCCCTTTTCCCACCATTGTCTTTCTCTTTGCACCACTGTTTTCCCCCTTATTTACATTGGTTTGAAACAAAGCTGTGAAGTCCCTGTTTAAATCAGATTCACTGTTTTGATACAGACCTGATGCACACCACTTTTGTTACATTTGTCAGATCATAAAAGCCTTTTGAAGATGTGTGATAGAGTAACATTATTCTAATACAACTCAGTTATCTGCAGTACATTTCTGGTTTGTAATAAATAAATAAATGCTGAATCAAAAATAAACATTGCACATTGATTACAGCTTTAGTCAAGTTGACGTTTATGTATAAAGCACATTTATACAACATTTTTTGGTTTATTTGTTGGTTTGAATGCAGTACAGAGTAAACATGAGTCAGTGATTCATATTAATGCAATGATGAGCTAAAAGAATAAGCTACCACATAAAACAGTAATTTAAGAAATAAATCAAATAAACTTGCACAATAAAAGTTAAGTTAAGTCTTGCACAAGTGGAATTAAAAAGTATTCAAATGAGTTTTGGGAAGTGATTTAAAATGACCAATGTGTGAAAATAGCTCTTACTTGCATGGAGTACCCATTTTTCTTACATTTTGTTCAATTTGCAGGTGCCTCAGTGATGACTGACTGAGACCAACATATAAAAGGGTTTCAGTGATTTAATCAAGATGTAACAAAGACATGGATTACTGTTTTAAACTGATCTGATGGAATATAAGCCTTAATTTTCTATGAGCGTAGAAAAAAAGAGCACATTTTACATAGTTTAAATCATATATTAGTGAAAAAGTGGTCAAAGAAGTTGGTAAAATTTGTCTGGAAAACTTTGAGCCTATTCTTAAAAAGCACATTTAGTTTAAATTAAAATAAGTCTTCCAACCAACAGCTGGCAACTCTGTGCACTAATCTGTATTTTAGATTTAAATGCTTTAATTTTACTAAAAATTGAAGCCAAACGTTAATTGCAAATATGTTTTCAGCTGAGAACTTAGTCCCATCCCTATCTCCACTCTGAAAAAGAGAGAAATCAACGGCATTGTTTAAAAAGAACAAGCATTAACAAAATTAATTAAAAAGCTTTATTGAACCTGCTAAGTCAATACGTTGATCCATCTCTCCCGCAGCTCTCAACAACAAATAATTATTTAGCTGCTTTTCCACAAACAGGATGAATACAAGTAATCACAAAACCAATGACAAGTTGCAGAAACATAATTGGACCTTGGCCAAACAGAACTTTCTTGTCAATTAAACAAGGTCAATCATGTATTACTGTGTTTTAAAACATTAGTCAGTAGTGGTCAGGATGTCCAATAAATCATTTGCCATTATAATAATTATTCCAAGTAATTATTTGGTTTAGTCTAGAACTTTACAACTCTCCTAGCAGACAGATAAACTCAGCAGCCCCAGCTCACTTACACTCATACTTTAAGAAATGTGATGAAAGTTCCAGCATTTAAAATAAGAAAATAAATAACAACATTTAAAAAAAAGTACTTTTAAAACACAAGACTATATAATGACCACTGAAGACCTGTAAGGATGAGTGTACCAGATGCTGAGAGGTCAAAGGCAGGTTTATTAAAAGCTTCATATTGCCATGGTAACCTTTCACAGGTGGTTAAATCTGGATGTAAAAGCAGCCACATAGGCACTGAAGTTTGTTTGCAGTTTTGAATATGTTTATCAAATTTATAAAATATTGTAAGATGTTTTATTTATCTGCACTAGAAGGCGCAATGTCTGATTTTGCTGCACCGCCATGACCACGTCTTTCACCAAAAAGTCTTTGTGCTTGAAAGCAAGTGAGATCAAATTAACATCTGTCATTAACTTCCTGTTGTCAGGGGGCTTTTGGGCTTTTGTGATGTCATATGACCACATGGTATGGTCGGGCATGCAACATGGATGACTCATACCGAGTTTGGTGTATTTTAGCTTTCTATTTGAAAGTTACAGCTTTCTGAAATTTTAACCAACTGTAGGAGAGCATTTCTAAGTCCCCCGCCGTCCCCTGCCATCCCCCGCCTTGGCGACAGGGGACAAAAAGCCTGCAAATTATCTGGTTACAGAGTCAGGTCATGATATGTGTTTTTTGTTTTGTTTTTGTACATTGTTCTTTTTATGACTTATTGATGTCTACTGCTTTAGTTCAGATCCTCTAAATATTATTTGTCTCCTTTGTCATAAATTATTCTTTTGTTATTGTTGTTTTGTTTTCTTCTGTTGACTCTCTAATTTGTTTTATGCCTAATTTGAAATTCCCTACTCAAGCAGTACTTTTGGTTTGTTAAAATCAAGTGGCTCACATATTTCTTTAAGTGACTTCATATTTTCTTTAATGTCTTTGTGTTTGACCTCTTTGCAGACTTAAATGAAGCCCTAAAGCATTAACTTATGAGAAAATAAAATAAAGTTAATAGGAAAAGGCTTCATTAAAGAGTCATTTATCTGCTTTAAAATCAGAACTAAGAATTTTTTATGCACACGTTTGAACGCTTTTTTGTTTAATGACTGATATGCAGTTATTTAAAATGCATAGTTTACATTTGTTACTTGGCTGAATAATCTTTCTGCATTCCCTTCTTCATAGCCTCCTTTCTTTTTTCTTTTACACGTAGATCTGCTGTTTTCTCTTAGTTCCAGCACAGCAGTTGATCAAAGAGAGAAATGAAAGAAGCACTCTTGATAGACAGAACTCTGCAATCAGACAATGACTCATAAGAGAGTTCCACCAAAAGGGAGAGAAAATAGTCCCTTCGGCTTCACTTCCCATTCTCTCCAGTGTGTTTCCCCTTCGATCAAACCCACAGTAAACAGAGTAGGCTATTTTAAAAGTTCTCTGAAGAGGCCTCTGTTCAAACACAGAGAAAATCATTAACATTTTTTTTCTTTTTATTGTGTGAAATGAATCTTACAGGATTTTCCATCCTCCATAATTTGCTGAAAAACAAAAAACATAGATACATTTCAAGTGAATTGAAGCAATCAACTAAAGGAGCACATTTTTGGTTGTTAACTGACAAACAAAGAGGATATAATCACACAAATTGAGAGCAGCAAAAAAAAAACAAACAATAATCTGTTTTTGGTAACCTTTTTTTTGTCGCTCTATCTGCAGTGGAGAGTAGGCACACTAGTGCTGACAAAGACAGAACACTACAGCACGGAGAGCAGCTTGTCAGGAAACTGTGCCATGAAGAATATAAACACAAAGCAGTTTTTTTTCTCTCTTTTATTTAAGATTTTGGTTTCCAGATCTGCGTATAAACTGTGTCTTGCAGCTTCTTTTGGACTCATGCTGCTTCAATCTGAGTTAAGAAGCTCAAGCTTATTTTTCTGCTAAGCTAAGAGGAGTTCATCTCAATAAAACTATTGTAATTACATCAGGCGTGCTGCGCAAAAAAAAAAAAAGATTTTCATTTATAAATCCAGATTTCTGTTTTTACTAGAAAGCTTTTATTGAGCATAAGCGCTCAGACAACGAGGAGAAGAATGATAGAGCGATGATGCTGCATCGCACTGAAGCTTAATTTATTTTGCATTGTGCAACAGAGGATGTCAGAAGCTTTGTCCATTCATTTCATGCAGAGACAATTTGCTTTTATGTTCTTTTTATGCATCTGACCTTTTCTCAGGTGTCCATACCACATAAAGCACAAGGACATTCACATCAGCTTTAAAACTTAATACTCCTGAGTTTTAGTAAAGCATAAACAAAAAGGGCACACTCTTGTCCAGCTCTCCTCGCTGCTGAGAAACAAAATTTTTCAGTTTAAAGCAGCGGAGCAGGATAACATTCTGTCAGCAGGTTTGCTTCATTAGCATTTAAGGAACTTGAGCTGTTGACTAATCAAGTTTAGCATTGTGACTGTTATGCCTCAGAGGCCATAGGATGCTCAAAACGGTTTCTTTTTTTAAAACAACACATCCATTGCTTTTCTCAGAAAAAGATTTCCTCTAATTTTCCACGCAACATCTTGTTTGCCATTTAAAGAAAGGTTAGTTTTAATTTGACAGGTAACTTTCACCCTCGTACGCACTTTAATTATTTAAAGATAAGAGATAACAAAGACGCCTGAAGATGATTTAGTTTTACAACAGTCACTTTATCTTCACCAGTGCTGCACAGTGAGGTATAATCTGCACCCACGGGGCTTCAATCAGACAAACTTTCAGACATTCTTTCTATGTATTTTAGCTTCAGTATTAATTGAAGCTCCAGGAGCCATTCAGTAACAAGATGACCTTCCATTTTTGATTCCCATCGTTTACACAAAGGCACCCCAGGCTGGGTAATTCCAGGAGTCACATGAACTCTTTATAATTACTTCTGTCTCTGATTACAAACTAGTCATGTTTCATTTGCAGTTCCTTCTGCAATCCTCTTATGAAAAATTCAAACTGTGTGAGATTTGTCCCAGAATAAAACATTTAGTCAAAGAGTGATGTGAAAAGCCTCGTCTGTTTGAAAGGGACCTCTTGACGAGGGAGCTACTGTAAAACAGTCTCATGGGATGAGCGTTACAAATCTTCTGCCTCGTGGCTTTCATGAGACAATAGGCGGCGACTTTTTATGATAACCTCAATCAGTTCTCTGCCAGTCAGAGGGAAGGACACAGGTTTAAAATGAGAGATCAATTGAATAATCAATAGGGGTTTAGAGAGACACAACAAACTTCGTCAAGGTTGCTTTGACAGCTGAAAGTTTAAATTGGACTGAGCAGAACATCGTTAAGTCATTTGCTGTGTTGTTGTTTGGTTTTCCAAATGAATAATACAGAATGGAGGGTTTAGGCTATTTAAAAGTTTAGCATTTATAATAAAAGCAAAAAATACTAGTTGTGATTACTGATGGAAGATAAGGCCCACACTACAAGACTTTGTTTTCTTTAATTACAAGAATAAAGTCCTATGAGAAAAATGTTGTAGTAGAAAAAAGTCATAATATTATGACATAAAAGTCGTATGAAAATATAGTCATAATATCATAAGAATAAAGTTATTTTATGTGAACTCATAGATGAAAAAGCAGTTTTCCCACTGCTCTAATTTGTTTTAGAAATGTATTTATTTCATTAAAAACAAATAACTATATACAATAGAAAATAAAAATATACAAATCAGTGATTAAATCAACTAATAAAATAATGTATAATGTTTAAAAAAAATTAATGTAAAATGAGGAATGTTAAGCATCTTGTGAAATTATCGGCTTCACAAATTAAGAAATATTTAATCTTTTAACACAGCAGTAACAAATTATCAGTAGCAGGACTTTAAAACAATTGTACAAATGACTATATGACCTCATTGATTCAATAGTCAGCTTTGTATAAAAACATAATAAACCTA
Source organism: Cynodonichthys magdalenae (assembly GCA_031762555.1). NCBI lineage: Eukaryota > Metazoa > Chordata > Actinopteri > Cyprinodontiformes > Rivulidae > Cynodonichthys > Cynodonichthys magdalenae. The sequence continues at coordinate 8,072,483 of JARVJO010000061.1, forward strand.
TTTTTAGCTCCACAGTTAAGACAGGGTTTAGCTATCAGTTTGCTGAGCTCCAATTTGAGCTTGTTTTAAACCTGAACAGAATTATGGATCAGCTCACATCTTATTTTTCTTTCCCAGCAGGTGGTTGCAGTTGTGCATTTGTTTTGTTTTAAGAAAAGGTAAAATAGCTGTAACTTAGAGTGTGCGTGGAATGTGAATGATTGGGGGTTGGGAAGAATGAACCTTTGAAGCATTGTCAAATATTAACCAACATATTTTTGCCAATCCTTATAATTTACCTCATTACTTTTTCTCCTTTCTCTCTTTTCTCTTACAGTATTTGCTCATTTACAATGTAATTAAATGGTGGGAAAATACAGAGTTGCATCAAAGCAATTTAAGGCATGAATGGAGACAAAATGGAAAAACATGTATTTTTAATAAGCTCACTAGAGTTTAAATGGAGTTTGGCAAATGTAATTAAAGTGATATTTGTTAAAAAAAAAATAAAAAATAAAAAATCACCGGTACATGTGTCAAAACAAAAGTGTCTCTTTGAGAGCAAATATTTTTCTTTTGGCTGTAAACGTGTTTTGTTTTTGTTTGTTTTTTTTTTGTTTCTTTTTGCTATGGCTAGCTATTTTAATATTGGGGGAATAAATTCAGCATCTGTGAGTTTATACTGGCTTTAAAATCCCAACTAAAGCAACAATTGACTGTGTTTATTAAAATATATTTTTTGTTGTTTTTTTTTTGATTTTTTAACTTAACTTAACATTGTTACAGTCCCAATGCTATAGCAACTTTTTTTAAAACATATTTAGCTATTTTGGATAATTAGGTACAGTTCAGCAGTTTGTAACACTTCTCACTATGACAAAACAGAAACAAGTCAGTATTTCTGAATAGTAAGGGTCTTTATTTATTTTTCTTCTTTGTATTCTCTAACCAGACAGAATCTGTTGAAAGTTTCTGCCTTTGTCTTGCTGCCAAGCCCACAGCCTACACCCCTTCTTTAATCTGCCCAGGGAGCTGTCAGAGTTTCACCTCCAACATGACTGCTGGAGCTTTAATTAAGTGCCATGTTGTTTTTTATTAGCATATGACCTTTACATGTAGTTCTTTGTATTTTGTTCATTAAAGTCCATTGTAGATGTGTATTTTTAAGTTAAGAAAGCATTTTGAAAAGCACATTAAAAAAATAAAAAAGTCTAAGCTACACAGAGCTAATACAATGAAGCACATCCTATTTACATGGCAAAGCTAATTATAGAAACACAATAGTGCAGTGAGATGAAAAGAGATCATCACCCAATGATTAAGATCATTTCAATCCAATGTGAAACAAAACTTAAATATAGAATATCATTCTGCCTGAATAAACATGTGTTCAAGGTTGAACTGAAGGTTCTATCTTCACTTTTACGGTGAGGATTTTGCCACCCTCCGTCTGAATTCAGCTTATGCAAATAATCAGGTCACAGAGGGGCATGTAAACAGATTTTCTGATTTTGAACTATATCCTGTGTTTTCTCAAAGAACTCATTTGCTATTCACAGCTTTGTGTTCTCTTTAAAGGCTCCTAAAACAAACAGCATTAGTTCCTATAGCAAACTTAAAACAAAGTTCAATTTCTCCAAAGTTTTAATATTATTTTACACAATCCAGAATGAAATAGAATTAGATGTTGATGGACTACTAAATCAAAACATTCAAGGTACACTACACCCCCAACTGGGATTTGAACAAAAGCAATACATTTTTGTTTCTTAATCTCAGCTTTTCTGAACTTTTGAGAAGTCAGTCCTCTAAACAGGTATGGATAGGGTATCCAATCAGGTGTGAAGCAGCAGATCTGGATTCTGTTTACTGAGGGGTGGGGTCTCTGTGGAACTGAGCATTGTTTGAGTGGATCTGGCAGATGCTCAGTTGGTTTAGCATCTGAGGAATATGAAGGTACGGTCAGCGCCTTGAGCTTTCTCTTATGTTCTTCAAAGCTTCTTCCTGCACAGTTTTTGCAACGTGCCACAGACAAATTGTCCTCCTGAGGGTGACCACTGCCATCAGGGAGTTGCATTGCTGAAGGAGTTGATATACAAAGCAATTGTGGTAAGGCATCATTTTACATGAATCTAGTACTAAAGGTTTCCTAGCAGATTATTGTATTGAACTGACATGATGAATGCTTGGTTTTATCCAAACACAAAGTATCAGTATATCTTTTTATCATGTTTTAAAATGTATTTTTTTACACAAAAAAGATGAATTCCTTTCAAAGTACAGTATAAAAAACAACAAATTGCATCCAGATGGAAACAAACCACTCTACATTTTCAGCAGTCATTATGTGCAGGCCAGCTTTTTTACAAAAAGAAAAAGCTTCATAAGATTACCATGGGATAGCTCTTCAAATGTCTTCTCACATTTTGTAAAAAAAAAGCATTAAACCTTCACAGGCTGCCCTGAACAACTAAAGCCATCTCAAGATCTGTTTCATGTATTTCACTGTGCCGTGAGTGTGTGTTAAACACATGACTCAGTGCTAAAGAGTGAAATCTTGGCGATAAGAGAGCAAATATATTTGAGCAGTGGTTTTAAAGGGTTAAATAATGGTTCCATTAGCCACTGAATTTTAGTGTTCTATTCTCTTATTCAAGACACTGATGAAGGTCAGGCATAAATGGCTCCAGCTCCCTGTTTGAGCCTCAGACTCACAGCTTAGCCACAGCTTTGGGAACTGGCTCACATAAAAGACTTAGCCAACAATGCTGCTGCCCTAGATAGTCACACCAAACACAATGGTGGCTGTGCTCATAAAGCAGATCAAACCTGAGCTGGTGATTCCAGACTGAAAATGATGCTCATGAACTAAATGAAGTATTTAAATACATAGGGGTTGTCATGGTAATGACAGCTTTTCAATTGTTTCTTTGAGTTCAATCTGATTTTTTTTAAATGGTTTTCCTTTTTTTTTCTGTAGCAGCTGTTTGTACTCACCTGCACATTGGGATTTGATTTAAACTGTTTGCACAAAGTTTACTTTTGTTCAGAATTATGGTTTCTTCTTTATCTATCTATCCATCTATCTATCTATCCATCTACAAACAAATAGAGCTGCTGACAGCATCACAATTGATTATTTAGTGCAATCACCACTCTTTTCACATGTATTTGTACATAAATACAGTAGAGTGGGCAAAAACAACTGGCTTTGTTCGACCTCTGCTGAGCTGGAGAACATAAAGCTACTCAAGATTTGTTCAATTTACTTTGTCATACTACAACTGTTTGTACCAGAGAAATCTACAAATTGTTTCTTCCTAGAAATGGATGATCATTTAAATCAGAATTTCACCAGAATTGTGTTGACCAAATAACATGGACTCATAAAACTTAAAACTGATGCATAAAGACTGAACTTGGGACAAATATGAAAATCTTGAAAATGTTAGTCAGTTTAAACCAATATACACTACTCACAAAAAGTTAGGGATATTCAGCTTTTGGGTGAAATTTCAGGACAAGCCTAAAATACATTCACAGGTGAACTTAATGTGACCTTCTCTAAGCTTTTGACTTCACATGTCCAACTGTTGAATGTTTCAGTATTTTCGCACAAGTTGCTATTCTCTAACGAGGAGCTTAAAGGCAAAATTCACAACAGGTGCTTGATCCTCGAATCGACCAATAAATATCTTGGTTCAATTAGAGCTGGTGTTTAAACAGTCATCCTCCTAATACTGTTCAAATTTTGACATCATGAGACCAAGACGACACCTAACAATGGATCAACAGTACCTTGCCGTTGTGATACTTCAAACAGGACGTTCTCAGACAGAAGTGGCCACTGAGCTTAGAATGTAACACAGTGTCATCAGCAGGTTGCAACAGAGACACCAAGACACTGGAAAAGTCACAGAAAGGCTTAGAAGTGGACATCCTTCGGCCACATCCCATGCTGATGACCGCTACATTGTGAACAATGCCCTGAGAAACCAGATGATGAATGCCAGTCAACTCCAGGCACATTTAAGGGAGATGAGAGGCACCCGAGTGTCACGTCAGACCCTTCAAAACCGATTACATCAGCGTGGTCTGCGTGCTAGACCACCTGCAAGGGTACCTGCACAGGTGTCATCGTCTTGCATGGGCCAGGGAGCATTTACGCTGGACGAGGGACCAGTGGGCCTCAGTGCTGTTCTCTCGATTCAGGTTGAGCAGAAATGATGGCTGCCAACCATGTTGGAGACGTCAAGGAGAGCGCTATGCATCAGCCACTGTTGTCACCAGACGAGTTTTTGGTGGTGGCGGTGTTACAGTGTGGGCAGGTGTGTCCAGTCTGTACAGAACTGCCCTACACTTTGTGAATGGTACAGTGGCAAGCCCATGCTACTTGAACAATATCATTAATCCAGTGATTGTGCCCCTTCATGAACAACACAGGCCTAATTTCATCTTCATGGATGACAATGATCCAGCTCATCGAGGGCGCATCATCAGGGAACGACTGTTGGAGACTGGTGGACCTCAAATGGAATGGCCTGCACTTTCTCCAGACCTGAATCCCATTGAAAACCTGTGGGATCAGCTGAGTCGCCCTGTAGAGGCTCGAAACTCTGCACCCCAGAACCTTAATGACCTGAGGGCTGCCCTTCAAGAAGAGTGGGATACCATGCCTCAGCAGACAATAAGTCGACTTGTGAACAGCATGAGACATAGTTGTCAAGCTGTAATTGATGATCAAGGGTTCATGATGAGTTATTGAGACGTTGACATTTCCTTTTGTGGTGTACCCACCATTGTTGTTAACTTTTGTTCAAATAAATTGTTTGAGATGAGGAAATTACCAGTGCATCCTTCTACTTAAATGTCCTACTTTCATGGCATATCACTGTAGCATGAACTTTTTACATTTTCCATAAATTTTACCTGAAAGCCAAATATCCCTAACTTTTTGTAAGTAGTGTATATCATATCCATGTACACCATATTATATACTAAACAGCAAAGAACAAATGTTTAATTTTTAGATTTATTATAAAACATTGAGATTATTTATTCTATTCTAATACATTTCTCATGGTAAAGCAATCATAGAAGCTAGACATTCCTGATACTTTTTTTAGTTTTAGTTTAGTTTAATTAATTAATTAATTTCTTAAAAAGCAACTACAAATTCTATGTACAAAAAAAAATACAAATCATAAATGAAAGGTAGCAGAAGAAGAAAAAAAATCTTACATCTGCCCCATTTCTCGAAAAAATTAATTTGATCAAAAATAGTCTTCAATACTTAAATTGATTTTCTTTCTCCTGTAAAGAAACAAGTCATGAGCAGTCTTAGCACTGCAAGGATGTCAAACCCTCACTCTTGGTGTCCTGGTTACATCCCTTTTGAACATAAGCTCTTTCAAGCAAAATTAATCAATCTCTTTATCACTTGGGCAGTGTCATTACCCAACCACAGAGAGAGAAATGAAAGTGCTAATCGCACAGTGAGAGGGGCTTTTGTGTGAGAAGGCCAAGTTCTCCTGCTCAAGCTGCTTTGCAAATGCATTCTCAATTGAATTTGTGAGGCGAGGAGACGATGAATTGTGAACTTACCTCAGTATTCTCTTCCCAAATGAGCAACATGACATCAGCTGAGGGTACAGTTTTCAAAAAAAGTAATTTAGAGACTAATATGAAAAGAAAATAAACTAAAAATAGTTGGATATATTTCTACATTGTGTTTATACTGTGCATTAGAACATTTTCCACTGCAAATAACTAGGGTTTATAAATCCTCTCAACATAGCAGCAGATGATCATTTAGAGAGCAGTAGTGTCTCTTAAACTGCACCACTGCTGCATATACATTGTTATTTCAACAGTCTTTGCCCTGCTTGTCACTTTGGGAGTGTGGATGAATAGTCAGTCAGTCAAAAAAAAAAGATACCGTATTATTATGCTAACCATCGAAGCGTATGGACCTGCAAGCTTGATGATGTCAAGCAGACTGAGATTTATGCTCCCAGTGCGTGTCAAAAAGAGGAAGGTTACTCTCAGAACAGGTTGCACTGAAAATAGATGTAGTTTTTTTTTTTTGCTGAGTATGTATTATTTTTCTGTTCTGGAAGTTGTCATGACTGTGTGTGTGTGGATATTGGTATGAGTTATTGTGGTATGTTTACACATTTGGAGCAGGCCACAGGTAAAAAAAACATCGGAAGTTTTATTTGTATTCATAAATACTTTATTTTGATTAATAAAAATGTAAATATACTTCACGGAGTACTAGACAAGCAATCCTGACAAGTGTGGACACTGTGAGGTGATACCAACACTGATTTTATTCTACAAAAGAGTAAAATCTTCCCTTTGGGGACGTGATGTGCAAATCGATACAGAAATATCTATACCACCATTACCAGAACGTTATGCACTAATATCGATACCAAAATCTAAATACTGATACTTTGATACTTTTTTTAGTGTCAGCAAATGAGCTGTTTCAAAAACTTGCGGATTGTTACGTCACAATTCAGGTAACCTAGCAATGCCAAGGCAAGCCCAGCCCCTCACCTGGTAACCCAAGTGGAGACTCGGCCCACTTCTTCACAGGACGACCGTATTAGTTGTGTTGTTTTTACTACAGTCATGAAGAACAGAGATGTGTGGCTTAATTTTATTGTTATTTTTGATGGCAATGTTCTAGCAATATTGCTAAAGAAAGTTGTAGTTTGCTCAAATAATTTTACGATGGACTACTTTAGAAACATCTACCAGCCCACAGCAGGATTTACCCAAGGACTTTTAGCTGAAGGAAACTTCTGTCCCTTTTGTTCCTCACAAATCTGCAGATGATGGTGGTAAGTGATGTGTTGTGTGTTTAGTGTTGCGGTTTGACATGAACATGATTTGTCATTTAGCACAAATTATTGTTGAACGTGCTGCTGAGGAGGCAAGCAGCTTCACCTTTCCCCCTCCACAACGCCGGCCTGAGGAAGCAGCGACAGGCAAGCGTTGGCCGTCCGAGCACCAGTCTGTCGCTCTCCCCTGTGGTGGCCGCACAGTGCGCCGCTGTAACCGATTTAACGGGGAGGAATAGTGCTGGAGGACTAGAGACTCCCATACCACAGCACATTTTCACATATCTGAAGTTTTAACATAAATGCTGTGTTGGGAGGGCGGAGCTAATGTAAACAAAAGTTTGAGAGGATGTTGCATAAACAGCTTGTTCGGAAGGGATCTCAGAACAGGCAGAACTGAAAAGGTGAAATCTCACTATCTGATATTCGTTTTGTGAATTAAACCAAATGAAAATGTTTTGTATAGCCCACACATGTATCCTAACTTCTTCAAGGACTCCATGAAAGGTCCTCTTTTACAGGAACATTGGAACAGTGGAAGGTAACTAAAGTATTGAAATCTTGTCTAAATTGATAAAGTGGTTGGAGGGACCTACTTTTCTTCCGCCTGGGTAATGTATACGTGCTCAGTCACTCACGCAGATGTTGCATGTTCCGTATTTTTATGTTTATGTAACAGAAATTATGTAATGAAATTAAAGACTCAAATTTTCTTTTCTATAGTATTCTTGTTAATTGAACAATAGTTTATTTACATGTTTTATTGTTTAAAACATAATTTTCACATATTTCATTTTTCTGCTGTATTAGCTTGGCTGTGATGTAAATGAGGAGGCTACATCAGTATACGTCTGAGTTTAAAATGAATAAATAAATTACTCTATCTTGTATTCATTATAAAGCAGTGATTTGAAATTCTCTACTTTTTTTAGATTTACCAGACACATTACATCTGGGATGTCAAATTTATTTTTACTGAGGGCCACGTGAGCATTATAGTTGCCCTCAAAGGGCCAGTTGTAATTAACTTCAATGTTTAATGTTTAACTTTGACTAAATAGAAAATGTCACGGCCTCATTGCTGCGACTGAGCACAACTAACAAACAATAACTGAGCTCTACGTGGTATTTCCTGCATAGAAACAGCGTTTTAACACGTCCACTTATAAACACTGTAAAACACAACATGTACAACTGACTAAATGTGAAATAAATAATACAGAAATAATATTAAAAGTAAAAGTAAGAGAGTTTTACTCACTGGTGAGTTGGGGTAAGTCTTCAATTCTGAACTCTCTCATATTTCGACAGAAAATCAACACGCATTATAGGAGGCAAAGTTACTCAAAGGCTCAGGGGCAGACCAAGTAATATGATCCTTCACCTTTTAAATGTGTTTAATTTTGTTACATTGAATCATAAATTTAAAGTTTACCATTTACATAAAATCTACGGAATTCCCACAAAGCATTGTTAATAGATCAGTATTATACCAGCTTTAGTTTCACTGTATTAGAATCTGAAGGGAAATTGGTGGTATTGAACATCACTACTGGGGACTTTTAGCAACAAATATATAACAACGGCAATGAACAATTAAATGTTGTACCTGCTTTCCATGAGAAATGATGGTCCTTCAGAAGTATGATGTCTGAGTGGACTGGGATGAAAAAGAAAGACAAGAGCAGGAAAAGGTTGAGGACGTTCCCAGCTTGCCATATCCAGGCAATGACCCCAAAGTCATCTTTCAGAGTCATAGTCCAGCCCATTGCTTCCTCTCTTACTCCTGCAAGAAGAAAATGAGATTCATCAGTACCTCAATGAGAAATATAACCAGAAAAAAATCTATATGGGACGGGAAAAACAGAAGTGGTGACAGTGTGGAGATCACATGAGGAAAGAAAAAAATGTCACTCAATCTGCTGTAGAGAAATATATATATATGTGTCACCAAAACCTGCAGCTCAGGAACATAATATTCAACATCATCCTCTAAGGTGCAGCGCATCCTTTTACCCACAAACTTCCGTCTTGATTTTCAATTTCTTTTTAGAAGCCTAACAAAGTAATACTGCCCAACCCAGGCTTCTGCCTCAACATAGATCAGTAAAAGTAATACAAAGCGATGAATGAATGAACAAATGAATGAATGAATGAACTCAGCTTACCAAGGTGTACAAGCAGAAACAAGTACTGACAAAAGTTAAGACTTTGAGCTTATAGTATTAAAGGTATTAGTGCATTTTTTTTATTGCAGCTCGTCTTTTCTCCCGCTGCTATTAGTCATACGAGCGCTCAGGATTAGTCCCGGATTCCCAGTTGTGTCGCACCAATAGTAAAATTAATGAATAAAGAACCGAGTCTGTAACACCTGATGTTTCCAGGGACTGATGTCACAGTGTTTGGGACTGCATTTATTCATTTTTCCAAAAACAAATTTTGTTGTAGTGTAGCTCTTAAGTATTGAGGTATTTGTTAATATTGAATTACCATTTATACCACGAAGCAGCTCCTTGTAGTTTTTTTTTTTCCTTCACTCTGTATTCAAAAATTCCATCATTCAACCATGTTTGGCTTATTTTGTAATAGTTGTTAGTATATCATATTACCATATAAACACAGGTATTCCTACATTTTGTTGAGGTAATTATGTGAACATCTAATCATGGATTTGTTACGGAAAAAACAGCAGGCATTTGAGATGTTGGATTATTTATACATGATGAGTTTGTGACAGCGCTGGATGCTTAGTTTTGCCTCATATCATTCAGCAAAATTAGATTTTGGCTTTGCTGCTATTTTGCATTATATATATGTGTGTGTTTGTGTGTGTGTATAACTGTAATTTGTTAACTCTGAATATTTTTTCTTTCTTTGTTTTCAAATGAGCTTGTGTCACACTGCTGGATTTAAATGTACAGGAATTATATGCTGTTTGTACTTAGTGATGTTTTATTGAGTTAGAGTTTAAGGGAAACATCCTGCCCTTAAGTCCTTCTTTTTAACATATAAATCATTCAGTTGCGGTCTACATAAAATGGAACTGCAATGTTATGGTCTGAATTCCACCTTATTGTAACTCCACAAGCCCCGTCCCTTTTCTGAGGTATGTCTCAGATCAACTCGTTTTGGTGCTGTCTCTTTCAGTACAAACGAGGTGATCACACCGTGCCCCCCTTATGCTTCCAGAGAGGTCCATTCCAGTATGATAAAGGGATGTACGACATAAGCCTTACATGTTGGAGCCAGAGTCTGACCCAGAGCCAGAGGAGAATGAAGACCACCAAATTGCAGTTAGTAAGTTAGTAAGACCTTATTTGGCAATTCCTTTGTAAATAATGACACAATATTTCAGAAAACTGGTTAATAGAGAAAACTGAACTGATTGAAAAAATACAACCCCAAAAGAATATTAAGAAATCTCTGCAGAACCGAGAGAGACTTTTCTGCATTCCTAGAAACTCCAAATACACACAATAAAATGCATTTAATGACTAAAAAAGTGGATTTTGCATGATATGTCCCCGTTTAAATCCAAAGAATAATATTGGTCTGTGTTCAGCACTGAGCTGCCAGATGCACAGTTTTGGATCAACTGTCCAGTATCCCACACTATACTCAGGTCATTCTTCATGTTACCTTAAATCAGAAAAAATACACAAAAAAAAGTTTCAACATACATTATCTAATTTCATTCAACTGTCCCCTCTTTTTGTTCATCTCTACTTTAAAAAGTTCTAACAACTCAATCACTAATAAAACCAAAAAGGACATTCGTTTTTTTTCTATTTGGAGCTGCTTTTGTCTCACATTTTTATGGCCTGAATATGTACTCTGTTTGGTTGAGTGAACAAACTGCTCTGGCACTTGCACAGCCATATGCCAATTAGACACCTCTAGTTGCTGATTACTAGCCTTTCTCTCACGCGGCACTGTTTGGAAGCCATACCTGACTGCGTCTAGATTACATCCTCCCTCTAGCCAGTCTAATTTGACCATTCATGGAACAAGCAGTGCTCTCTCTCATAGGCTGACGGAGCACGTCGCAACTAATTGGAAAACATGATCTTGAACAGAAACAAGCAATGAAAATGTGCATGGCCTCAAGGCATGCCAGCATTTTTCAAAGTACACAAAGACAGACATTTGAGATAACCCTGGGGTCAGGTATACTTGCAGTATTTATAGCAGCAAAACTGTTCTCATATACTTCAGGCTCAGACTCATTCAATTAGTGCATTTCATAGAATGAATACAGACTATACTGGAAATTTCAGAAGGACCAACTTTTAAGCTGTTAGATATCTGGGTCAAAGGAATCCTGCCAGGTTTTTAGTGGCTGCAGAAAAACCTGGCCACCAGCACAGCTCAGCTACTGCTGTGCAGGTAGGAAACTTCACGATCTGCTGGAATGCAATCTGTCTCTTTCTCTCTTAGGTCCTGGTTTGGGGCCCACTTTTTAAAGTAAGAATCCCTGATGCTATCATCAGGGAACAGATGAGCCAAACTCGATAACCTCCCTTTTCGCAGGTGGTCATAACAATTAAGATTTGATTAGATGTTTCCAAATTAAAGGGAAACACTAATTTAGATTGCCAAGGCTCTGAACAATCAGCATGTGTGTGTGTGTGTGTGTGTGTGATGATGTTGTGATCCTCCAGCCTCTCTTTAAACGAGCCAAACACCCCGCTCTGTTTGGAGTGGAAACAGACACATTTGACTCCAGCCTGCATCCCAGAGATGCTACCCTCTTCTCTGGATTTCTGCAAAATGATGTTGCCAAGCAGCTCATTCTCTCCTTACATTCACCGATGATATTCACGCTTCTCTCCCTGTTCTTGTCTTTGTGTGCTGCATGCGGTACGTACTGGTTAACACGGCTGTGAATATTTTTTCCACATTGTTGTGCATGTAATTGTTTTTGATTGCTGGCAACAAAAACACAGCAATCCATCCTCATTCCTCCAGCCTTTTTTTGCAGATGCATTCACTGGCAAAAATGGCTATGAAAGCACTGAAAAGATGATAATGTGAAACACAATGCTGTCTTTTAGACCGTCATGGTCTTTGGGTTTTGTTATGACTTTGTGTGAGTTGTTGTTCTCATTTTCATGATTTTATATTTCATGGTTTCTGCATTGGGTTTTGTCATGTTTGTCATGCATTTAAAGTTTTTTTTTCTCTTTTTCTAACTGTTTTGGATATGTGCCTGTGTGTAGGATGGTTTAGAGGTTGATCTTTAAAATCACAGTTTTCAGATGTTTGCATTTGTCTATCCAAATGAAAACAAATGTGGCAACTCATTTAAAAAAATATATATGTACATATTAGGGGTGAAACAAAACCTGTATCTGTATTGAACCGTTCAATACAGTGCTCTATGTTCATTACACTATGTATGAAACAATACAGATTGAAAAAGAATTATCAACTTGTCTTCTGAAGATGCTCTGTGTTGAAGGCTCAGTGGATCTGTGTTCGACTGCTTGTTGAGTGCAGATCCACTGAGAAACTTGCCGTTTCAGCAACATTTAATTTCAAAACTGTACTTTTGAGGTTAAACAAATGTTCATAAATAATTTTAATAAATTGAAAGTTAAAAATGGCATGGAAAAGTCTCTTCTTTTTATTGAGAAAATATTGAACTGTGAGACTAAAGTATCAAACTGAACCAAATCGTGAATTTTCTGAATCATTGCACCTTATATATATGTGTGTGTGTGAGTGTGTGTTTAAGACACTATTTCTGTGTGGACAAAATGATGAAATATTAGAAAACTTTTCAGTTTTCACAATCCCCTATAGGCAATGCCTCAGTTGGCTTTGTTTCAGGCTCTCCTCACACCAGTTTTCAGCCTTGTTTTATAAAATATCCCATGTAAATAAACTTGTTAAACATGCAAAATACACTGTACCTGCACAAGATGACTGCCAGTCATCCCTTTGGTGATGTGGTCAGCAGATGGTTTTCAGTAGTCTGGCTGGAAAAGTTGAGCTGAGCGGTGGAGGCGTCCAGAGATGTTAGGTCTGACAGGGAAGGTAAATCACCTGTGCCAAGCCTTCTGCCTGCAGCATCATGCAGTTGCTTAATCCTGTGTGTGAATCAGTGTGTGGTGGGTAGGGACTGTGTCACACCTCCTGCAGCAGTGAGGCACCTTCCAGGTGTTAACTCTGGCAAGCTCCCACGCACTGAAGTACCTTCTGCAAAATGGTCCAGCCAGTATGAGCAGCTTTAAAAATTCTGGAGAGAAGGAAAAAAAACAAAGAAATAAAAGTATTTAAATATCTGACAGTTCATAAGACAACATTGTTGATAAAAAAAATTGTTTCGCAATAGCTTCTTTGCTACAAACAGCATGAAAGATAGATGTGGGGAGGCTGAGCAACTTGACCCTGAATTTGGTGTTCTTTATTTTTCCATCAGCAAAAAAACATGACTAAGATGTGATTTACAATTCACTCATCTGTTCTCTTATTCATTCAGCTCTTCATCTTGCATGGTTCAAATAAAAACTGTCAGTGCATGTAAAACATATGTAAAATACTTCTAAAATGTTGAACTGGTGCTTTATTAAAACAGAAGCAAAACTTGTGCATCAGACTAAAGAACTGAGTGTTGTTCATTTTTAACTGAAAAAGAAAAGTTAACTGCTTTTAGTTAAGTTCAAAGGCTGAAGCTTTGGATCTTTGCTTTTTTTTTTACAGCATTCAATGATGACTTGTCAAACTGTTCAAAAATTTGTTCGCAAGAATCTGATTTTATTAACACTCTCTGCCTTTGTGTCTCATCCACCCACAGCCACTTTCTCAGCAACCCCAGCTCTATACTCAGCTTTTTTCTGACCTGACTCTACATGGCCCCGAAATCCACAGATCCTATTGACCCAGAACTTATTACCTCGAGTTCTTAAGGTCCTTTTTTTTTGGTGCCTTTCTGTTGTTGCTCAAATTAGCTTGTTTCTGCTGCAGCACTTCTCCGCCTCCAGCTGGCAACTAACTAAATAAAAGCCAACAAATAAGATGAAAGAAAACTACCCTTTGCGGATAGAGCAATCAATTGCAAACATTTCAGTTTCAGAAGCGCACAAACAATTCATTAAATGTATATTCAGCTTCAACTTTCACCATTAGAGTCATGACACATTCCTCACTCACTGTTTATTTTCACGTTCACTGTTTTGCCACCTGTACATCTATATGATGTTTTTATTTTTAAAAACTGACAGTTTTGTTTAAACATAACTTAGTTTCGGGAGGATAATGAGACTTAAGGCTAAGGTATCTCAATGCTAATGAAGTGGCTGACAAAATATTCTAAATGTTCATGAGTCATGCATCAGCTTGGAAACACTTTGCTTTTTATTATTTTTTAAATCACAGATGCATACTTTTTATACAGATAATGAAGTAAGTTATTTTGACCAGGTCAAATGTGAAAAAATAAAATAAATACATAAATTAATTAAACACATCAGGTTTTAGCAGTGCTGAAATTTATGTGGGCAGTTCTAGAGAAACATTTAAACACCACTTTTGCTGTATGATTGGAATAAAGTTAGTATCTCACTGGGCTGTGACTCTAGCAACTTAAACTAAACTCAACATTGTGACTAAATATGCTAAATCATTGCCCGAATATTAAATGTTGGCAACTAAATAAGCTGTTTAGCCAGACTTTCCACACCTATTTCTTTTATTATTTCATTATTTCATTACACTTTATTTTAATACCCACATTGCGAGACATTCTAGAAACTCTCATAAATAACAACCCAGTGAGGCACTACCTTAAATATTTCTGACAAATTTTAGCTAAACATATACTAGTTTTTTTTTTTTTTTTTTGTCATAAACCACTGAAGCAGTTAAAGGTCCTGTGAATGAGATTATTAAACCTTATCAGTGGGATTCTGATGAGGTGTCATACAGCCTTTTTCTGCTGAACACCTTCTGGTTTTGAGCTCATCCAAAACTGACAGATATTTTAGTGACAAGAGTCACCTCAAACATTTAACCTCTCTTTGATTTTCTGTCTCGGTTCAGAAACTGGTTTCCAGAGCTGACCGAGTTATGTCCTCAAGTCCAAGACTTGAATGTTGGCTTGATGCAATGAGTGCCTTTGTTTTACAAACAATTTTCTTATTTTTTTTAAGTTGCCTAATTATGTGTCTGTGATGATTTCAGCACACCAGTGTTTCACAATCTCAATGCATACATGCAAGATATTAATTATTTTAAAACTTCCCATTCTAAAAACAGAAAAATGATAAAATGATAACACTGCTTGGCTGATCAGATGGGATTTTATTATTATTATTATTTTTTTTTTTTTAATATGACAGCCTTTAGTTCTGCAAACATTCTACAAATATTTCTGTTATCTGTCTTAGTCCAGAACATGAAGATGTGTTGAGCACTCACGTGTCATTTCAAACATTAAGTAACTTTTTTGATTTTTTTGACTGATGAACATAACCTGTGAATTTAAAAAAGATATTATAAACCTAATACAACCGAGTATTAGGGCCACACAATGAGATTTTTTTATTTATTTATTTTTTATACGAGAATAAAGTCATAATATCACAAAAATAAAGTTGTAATAAAATGAGAATAAAGTTGTAATATTACAAGATAAGATAAGATAAGATAAGATAAGATAATTTATTAGTCTCCCATAGGAGAAATTTGACTTAGAAGAGGGTACAAGCTGCAGTGCAACAGTAACAATAAAAACAATACTTCAAACAAGATACACAGCAAAGTCATGATATTAAGAGATTAAAATCTTAATATTACCAGAATAAAGTAATAAAATTACGAGAATCTTTACATGAAAAAGCAGTCTTACACTGCATTAAAATGAGGAATGTTCAACTTTTGAAGTTGTTCTTTAGTTTCAGGTAAAATAAATACCTAATCTTTTAGCACATTAGCATCAAACTATCAGTAGCAGGACTTTGAAACGATTGTGCAAAACGACTATATGATAAACCGAAGCCGTACAACTTTAATCTTGTAATATTATGACTTCATTCTCATAATTAAAAAAATAAATAAATCTTGTGTGGCGCTAATACTCTTTTGTTGATTATAGAACACATATATTTTAAAATGTAATTTCTGGATGTGACTTATAGGATGTTATTTTGTTTGTTTGTTTTGTAACCAGAGCAAATCTCAAACTCAGTTGCCAAGCTTTGCCAACAACCACACATGGCTGAAACAGGCTTTTTGTTTGTGCTTCCACATGCTGAAAAACATATTTTCCACAGCGTGTTGGCGTGCTGTATGTAGCATTATCTGAAAGCGTGAGGTATCTCAACCCCACCACTAGCTCAAATCGTCAGGTTGCCTGGAGCAGCTGCTGTAGAAACCTGGGTTGTCAACTCAATCAGCTGCACATTTATCGCTGTTTTGAACGTTTCCTGCTTTTTTTTTCTTTTTTCTCCACCTTGCCTCTATGTGCTGCAGGTGCACTGGTGTAGCTAGTTAAGGAAGCTGACAGGATCACAGCATTGATAACAGCAGGGTAGAATTTTAAATAAGCTGCACCCATGCAGGCTCACCGCACAAAGATCCTTTAAATGATAACATCCAACTGAGTTCTATTTTTTAAATTATTTCTTACCTAAAAAATCAAAGAGTTGGTTGTATTCCATCTAAAAAATTCTTTTTTTTATATTTGCTTTACTAAATTTTCTGATAAAAATGACTTTTGTTTGGGTTATAAAACAGGGAACCTGGAAACATGCAGCTTTTTGCAGGATTGTTGAAATGATTTATTACAAAACAAATGCAATCAGACAGGGCAAAAAGGGTGACATTATGATATGTAAATATGGACAAGCTAAGGAGTAGCTCTTAATCAAATCAGTTAGATCAACTATCAATATATCAAGGGTTTCCACTCTAATTTGTTGAAGTATCTTTTAAATCCTTGTTTCATCTTCCCTTTTTGTATTTTCTTGGTAAGTGATTACCTTCAGATGAAGAAGACAATTAAATCAAACAAAGCTGAAGCTCAGAATAAGAGCAACTATGCAGTGTGACTGATTGCAGTTTGTATTTTATGGAAAACTCCACAGACACTCAGATTTAGGCATGAATTTACAAAAATACACTGATGTACTTTCACAGACCCTGATGTTTCTCAAGAAAAAAAAATACCTTCATGCATCAAAGGTGCTTCAGGCATATGAAAGGTGTTAAATTTCACAGCCAAATAGTCATGCACCATTTACTCGTGCACTTGCCCTCTCAGTGTGAGCAAACCAATCTAAAGGTCTACAGAGAAATATGATGCTAATTGATGCTGTGCCTAAAACAAAGTCAGCTGAGCTCACCAAATATTTTTTTCCCCTCTATAAATGTTTTATCAAAGACATTAAAAAAAGATCTGAGATTGTCAAATTAGCTCAGGACAGCCACGGAGCGAGAGCTGCAAAAATTCTGTATTTATCACTACGAACTGGATCTACAGGAAAAACGACAATTCACCCAGACAAGTAGTTGAAAACAGTCCAAATTACTCAAGGTAGAATAAAATCTCATCTAATTTCTAAGAAGAGTTTTATTTAAGTTTCAGGATTATTTTATGCACAACTTCTTATGAAGCTTAAATTGTGTGTGAAACAAAACTGAACACAAAGGATTAGAGCTTAAGGATTTCGCTTTTCTGAAATGAAGCTGCAAAATGATTGTGCAAAAAACTGGTGCTGGATAATCAGATTTGTTGAGTGCAGATGTTCCACCTGGCCCTCTGACCCCTTGCCTTCCCCCCTCATTAAAAAAGCTTAGAATTAATGCAACACTGACTGTAATCCTGGTCACTCTGTCTCCCCTTTTCAACTGATACGCGCCTCTCAAGGGACTGCAGAACGCAGGTAAGCGTGACTAAGTCCCCACTGCTGTGGATCTATGAGGGGGGTGTTCGTAGCCCAGAAAAGGGAGCCATCAGTGGGAGTAAGAGGAGTAGCGTGACGGCGTCAGGATTAATTTTTGAGGAAGCCTGGTTGCTGAGGCTGGCTGATAACATGGGTCAGCAGTTTCAGAGACACCTGGACCCCGAAGCCACGGGTGTCCCTCTGGAAAAGAACTGTTAACATACAGAGGGGGCTGTATTTACGCGTGTCGGTGTGCATGTGTGTGGGCAGGAAAGAGCAGGTGCTGTGACTGCAGAAGATGTCCGGAGATGGCTGAAACCTGTAAAAAGTCAATTATACAGAAGCAAAAATAAATAAATAAATTTTAAAAAGTGCAGGAGAAGGGAATCATGGGTGAAATTAAAAGCCAGCTTCTGGTGATGAGTAGGGTAATATTTATTTTTTTAATCCAAAAACTCAAATAGTTTTAAAAAAATAAAATAAAATTCTATCATGTTGGAAGAATTTTGCTCTCACAGGTAGGGTGACCTGGAAGCACTTTATTTTAACATGAGCGTGCACAAGCTGCAGTTTTTTCTTCCAAAAATAAAACTGATCCTAACATAAAGACTCATTTTTACAAACAAAAAGAAATACATGAATACATATTTATGCATGGCTTACACTGTGAAAATAAACATAACATAAAACTTATGTGACCAAAACAGTGAAACGTCTAACTATAAAATATAAATGCTGACAAATGCCTTTTTTTATGTCAAGGTGAGCACAAGAGACTGAAACAAAGATTAATGTCAAAAAGACAGATAATAAATCAGATACCAAACTCTGATCTATTTAAGACAAGCTAAAACACAAATCTAACAAGTTTAGAAAATAAAATGCCCACTGTTCTAGGGAAGGTATTCAAATTTTATTTTGAGTCATCAGGACTGGTAATAATACCTTTTAGATTCTCTCAGTTCTAAATGTCAGAACATTATGTTCACTTTGTTCACTGACCTTTGCATACCCATCAAGACTGCCAGGAGCGCTCATGACACAAATACGTTGCTCTGTTTCTGTCTCACACTGTGCTATTTACATATTAAAAAACATGAGACAAATGTTACAGATTGAACTTTTGTTTATTAGCGTGCTGAAACACAACTTACGCTTGTGACACTATTGATCCAAAGCTGTGAGCTAAATGGAGGGAAGACAAGGTTGTTTCTCTAAGTTAAACGAATGCTCAAAACCTTCGAAGGATTGTTTTGAATGGATATTTTCAAGAGCTAATTTACTCTGTTAATTGAAAAAAAAAATAAACAGATGTCTGCACTTGTAGACTTGAGCACCAACCACTCTTCCTTTCAAACCAGAAATAAAAATACAAACAGCATGAATGAAACACAGGAGAGTCAGCAGACCACGTTCACACACAAGCTTTGAAGTTTCCTCCAGAAACCAAGAGCTCCCCAAAGTTTGAGCTCAAAGTTCACATTTGAAAGTGCTAAGGGAAACAAGTTGGCTCTTTGTGCTTTAAGGAAGCACAAGTTTGGAGCCTGGAGATGAGGTCTCAGGACAATAGTGAAACCATGTCAAAGAGACTGAATGCTGAGTTTGTAGTTTCATGTCAAAATGCATCCATGAATAGAAAGGAGGTTGGGAGAAGATAGAAGAGAGGCTTGTCCAGCATCTGTCAATGGGAACTGTGGTTTCATGCCGAGGAAAGACACTCAAATGAATGACTTCCTGTATTGACAGATGGGTGCTGCAGAGATTAAACCCTAACCTTATTGATCCGGTTCACTTTGTCAGCGTTACACATGGGAGCTGCTGCTAAAATCTTACACATGTACAGGTTTCACATTAAGACGACTGTCTCAAAATGAGGAGAAGTCCTGAAAGGGTGAGGATGAATAAATTGTTCCATAAACTGTCAGGTACCACAGACAAAAATTTAATGTGCATTATTTCAAACAGTGCCTGACCCAGATTTAACAAACAGCTGGTGTGTGTGCACCAAAAAGAAAGGTATCCCTGATAGTTTGTATCACACACACACACAGACAGCTAACAAGCAGGAAATGGAGATGATGGAGCACAATTTGTCACTCACCACATGGGTGTAGCATGAAAGGAAATAAGTGCTCTGTTTTGGGAGTGACAAATTAGGTTTTGTTGTGTGAGTGCATTCAATAGAGTTGTATTCACTCCTTGTGTGCTTCAGAAGAATACACAATAATTTGAGAAGATTGCACTGATTGCAGAATGTACATCAAATTCTTCAAGGCTCAGTAGCAAAGATGACTTGTGTTGGCACATTTCAGCACATTTTATGGTTGAGTTTAATTTGACTAAATGGATTGTGAAAGCGATCATGTTTGAGTTGTTGTTCCCTCGAGACAATTAAAATAGCCAAATTGAACATATTTCTGCAAATTATTTACTTTTTGCTCGTCTGTTTCACAATCAAATAACTGTACATATGCCTTCTTTGTTTGCAATTTGATATATTAAAAAACAATACAAAAGTAGACCTTCTGGACAAGACTGTGTCAACATAAGAAATTGTTTTTGGTCGGTTAGTTAGGCAGTTACCAAATAAGACAGGACTTAATTGGACCGGAAACCAACAAGCCAATAATTTTCATGAATGAAAATAAAATGAACCTCCAGTACAGCCGTCCACAAGATGTACTTGTCAAAGTTTTTTGGTAGAGTGGCCAATATAAAGACATGTCTTGAAAAAAAACAAAAAAATAAAATTTTACAACCTGCATCAAGTTTGGTAAAATGCCCATAAATACATATCTCAGAGCCAATGAGGCAAAATGCTGTGATCTGATGAAAACAGAATTTTAAAATTGAATATATATATTTTTTTCCTATTATTAGAATTTTATTATTTGTTTCTGGCAAACTTAATATGAACTGAACTCTTATTAAAGTTTAAACCCTAGCAAATTTTCATACAGAAGGTCTGCAGATTTTGAAACACTGTAGCTCAAAGGAAACAACGAATGCTGCATGTTAAAGCTTTAAAAATAAAAACAGAAACATAGACAATCATTTTTCCCAAACAGATAATCTTTTCAACCCTGTATTAAAACCTCAAAGAGCAGCTATTCCTTCAATTCAAAACTGAAAGTGAAACATGAGAAAGAGGCACATTAACATTTGTTTTCACTGCAACCAAACAGCATATTTCTAATAGTCCTCATGCAAGATGAAACACTTTAAAGATGACATTTGCTATTTAGTTTGCACTCAAGAATGTATGTATTGATTATACTAGGAATTAAAATGCTAAAAGGAAACGGGGGTGGTGGTCTAACATCTCCCTCTTGTATTCATTTCTTAATGCAGTTTA
The DNA here is from genome assembly GCA_031762555.1 of Cynodonichthys magdalenae. NCBI lineage: Eukaryota > Metazoa > Chordata > Actinopteri > Cyprinodontiformes > Rivulidae > Cynodonichthys > Cynodonichthys magdalenae. The sequence goes on from JARVJO010000061.1 coordinate 8,093,554, forward strand.
TCACAGTTTTAGTGTTAGAATTGAAAGCATTTTGTACAATAATCCAGGGGGTAGATCACAATTTTTCTTACAAAGGTTTTCTTACAAAAGATTTTTTATATACATATTTATATCTGTCAACAAAAAATGAGGCAAATAAAGACTGTATGTTTGGAACAGCAAGGTGCATCCTGAGAAAAAACTAATATCCAATTCGACTTTATTCATAGGTTTAAACACTAAGTAAATAAGTTCAACAAATAATTATTTTTACTGTTAGACAAACATAAATTGTTTAGTTCTTCACAAACCTGCCATGCATAACTTCCAGTGGTTTAAAGATGCCAGAATTGCAATATAAACAGAATGTGTTGCAAACCTTTGACTATAATGCTTGTTGTAAGCTTTAAATTAAAATCCCAGACCAGATGGTGTGTTTGCTGGTATTAAAGTGAGATCTTAATAGTTAAAAGGGACTTTTAGAATGTACAAACAATTCGCTGGTGATTTCAGTCTGGAAAATACGATTTCTTGAAATAAAGAGCCAAGAGTGCAATGGCAGAAAACATTTTGTGTTAAAGTTACTCCTGCAAGCTGAGTCATGTTGTTCAAAAAGCTACGACCCATACACACCTGGCACTAACATTTATCCTGTGTGATATGATTACATTTGTATAGTGTGGGTTAAAATCTTCAGTCTTTGCTCTGACACAAAGATCTGTGAAATCAATCATTGCGCCAATTTTCTCTCATATTGTGTCTGTTTAATTTCGCTGATTAAAAGTTCTAAAAAAACAAATATGACTCAAATGGTTTTGAGTAATAGTTCAGATGTCTGAATTTATTTGTTTTACACAGAAACCTCAGCAGAACGTGTTGCTCTACTGACAGCTCATTGTGCCATGGCTCCATAGAGTGTACAGTATATTAACATATTTATATCATACACTCCTTTAACTGTTAGCTGATAACAGTCTCAGTCAAATCAGATGGATGTTAGTTCCGATCCTAGCCACATCTCTCACAAATATTCAAACTAACCGTACAAAGTAGGACTCTTACATCAGCCTTGCTCATGACAACATGGTGATCTAACAGCAGGACAAATTATGGAACCACATCAGTCAAACATTCAAAATCCACATCTCCAGTTCTGCTCTCATCAGGGTGTTCCACAACACCATAAATCTTTAACCGTGCCCGATTCGTACTGCAACCAGATTTTCAAAGGATCGTTCATGAAAGCAGCTCTCACTAGAAACGATCATAATACAAGTGATGGAACACAAAATCAGTTTCAGCAACTTATTCAGCATTGACTGCAATCACTCTATTGTATTCAGACTCTGTGTTTTTTTTTTCTTTTTTGATTCATAAAATGACAAACTGATCTCCTGCCAGGAATCTATGAAATATTTTGATATCCAACAGAAGTGAAGCTTGGATGGTTGTTTTATCTAGTTCTTTTAAGGTGCTAGCACTAAGACGAATAATTGTCTAAAACACATAAATTTCTATGAATGGAAATGTCTGTAACTGAATTAAAGTAGACGCATCATGTTTTTAAATCCTTCCTTTTTACATTTAAATCATTCAGTTGGGGTCTTTATAAAGTGGGACCACAAAGCTTTGGTCTGACTTCCTTCTTATTCTATCTTTACCAGCCCCTCTTTCACCCCTTTTCTGATGTGTGTCTGATCCAGAACCAGAGGAGAATGAAGACCACCAAATTGTAGTTGGTAAGTCTGGACATTATTTGGCAGTTCCGTTGCAGATAATTTGACGTAATAAACTCAGAAAACATCACAGAAAATAGAGAAAACTGAATGGGCTGAAAAAAATGAACCAAACAGAATATATAGATATCTTTGCAGAACCAGAAGAAACTAAATAAAATTTTCCTGCACTCCTACAGACTCCAAGTCCACAACAAAATGTATTTAACAGCTAAAAAAGTGGATTTTGCATGTGTTCACTTTTAAACAAAATGCAATGCTTAATTCCGATTTTTACAAACAAAGCATGAATTTGAACATGAATTTCAGAAGGAACAGCTGCAAATGTGAGGGAAAAAACACAGACCAACCTCATACAAAATGGAATTAAGTATTTATAGACATTTATAGGATTACTGTAGGCTGTGCTGACTAACACTGTCACCTCTCAGTGAAAAGGTCCCCAGGTCTCCGTTTCTCTCCACAGGTTTTCTGGAAGGGGAAAAAAATACCTTATGAGTGTGTGTGTGTGTGTGTGTGAATGATTGTCTTTTGTGGTGGTTTTGCAATAAATTGGTGACCTGTTTGAGGCAAACCTTCAGCTCGCTGACTGCTGAGAGATGCTGCAGTCATCCAGCAACCATCACAAATGAATGAGCGTTATTATTTCCTGATTTAGAAGGCGATGAGGAGGGTGCCACCCCTTGTGGCTTCCTCTCATTCCAGTGTCTATCCTACAGCAGGAAAACATTCAAGGGTAAAGGAATTGCAGAATGTGACTGCAGAATATTGATCCTTCATCTGGCCAAAACTTTTCAAGTTCTAGTAGAACTTGTGCTGAAATATCAGCAGCTGATAAATCCACGGAGCCGTTCAGGGGGCTGATGTAACAGTCAGATTTTTTTACCAAGGCTTCTCTCACTCCTAGCATTCAATCAGTGTTGTCTTAGTTGTCAACTGTTCTCTCAACTTTAGACCATAAACATTTTTTAAATAATATTGGACTCCTTTCTTCACATTTATGCAAATATTTATTTATATTTTTTGATCCAACAAACTACATTCCTACATAATACATACCTGCTAATGCTTGCTTAAAAAACCTTACATTATTCAAATACATTAAATGCATTTTTTTAAAAGGTGGGTTTTATTGATTTGTTTCCCCTTCATTGATATGATCTTCCATCATTTAGACAGTTTCCAAATTGTTGATGAAATTCACACCAACACTGGAAACGGCCACATCTACACCATGTGTGAACTTGCCCAGTTTGGGGGATTAGCTTTTAGTAATTAATAATTAAGAATATTGGGGGCATGCTTGAAGAATCTTGCCATTTAAATTCTGGATTGCATCTTGAGCCGCTACAGGACAGAGCACAGAGTGCAGGACTGCTGCTGGTAAAGATAGATTGTGCCGCAGGTTTTCTTGATAACGTTCAACGCATTTTATTAAAATATTACATGTTTGAAAAAATGCAGCGATTCTGAGGTTAGAGAAAATGGTGCTAAAGTGGTTAAATCTCTTCTCAAGGTAGACTTACAAAGGTACTTATGTAGGTGTTGAGTTGGAATTGTTGACAATTCTGGGCTTAAAGGACATTAAAAACATAAAAAAAAGAAATTCATACAAATTAATTTTCATCAATGACAAGAATTTCTGATTAGAACCCCATGCCAAATGTTTTAATTGAATTCTGATAGCTGAATTAATGACTTCACTTCTTTATTTTAAGACTTCAAAATGATTAGTTTCATTATATTCAAACACAAATTTAAAAGGTTGTTATCACTACTTGGCAGCCGTATATTGGACAAGATCCTTTATTCTTTTATTTCTTAGGATTTTCATTTGCTTTAACAAAAAGTAGTTTAACAAAAGTTACTTTTATTGTGTCAAAACATCCTCTAAAAAATGGCAAACTCAGGTAACAGCAATCAAAACTGCTATTAAATAAAGCAGAATGTGTTAGAGGGTTACAGACACAAGACAGCTGCAGAGAAACAATGACGTGTTGCTGGTTTGATTTTTGTGAAATCTACTTCACACGATGGTTTGTGAAGAACAGAATAGGTTTGAAATCCAGACTTTTATTTTAAAGGGACAATATTATGTGTTTCTCAGGCACATAGTTAAATTCTATACTATAATAAAGTAACTATGTCACCTTCAGTTAAGAAAATGCTTTTTCTAAACACCTTGAAATTGGCCTCTGTCTCTTTAAGAACCTGCTACAGCTTCCATCATGCCCATTTCTGCACGTCATCACAACAGCTTCATGCCGTTTAAAACCTGGAGTGTTGTAGCCTATTTTGTTGTAATAATATTAAAAAAGCAGCAGCATTATACGATATCAGTTTGGGAAAATGGCAACTCAGGATACAATTGAACTTTATCATCGGACCCGGAAAGTAAGTTTTCAGAAGAACCAGAGCAAGTAGAGAGACGACGTTTCAGCTTGGTCAGATATCTCCCAGTCATCCTCACAGACACTAACATCAATGTTAAGCAAATTCTATTCTTTCTAAAATGTGGTGTAAGTCAACTGAAGAACACAGATTGTAATATAAGTTACGAATGCAAACAGTAGATGACAGATCGTCCAAACAACCAAACTAAACATGAGCTGTTTTTCAGCTTACATGCTTACCTGGTGTTTGTGTCCTTCTGAGTGTTGGAATTGCATCGTCTTTAGGTAATAATCTTATTAGTCCACTGTCAAATTCTCTTTTGTTCAGAATGTGATCATCCA
>JARVJO010000061.1:8098103-8137466 GCA_031762555.1 Cynodonichthys magdalenae
GTGTCATCCTGGGCATCTGAAAATACATATCCTCACAGGCATTTTTTAATCGGAAAAGGACTTGGCTGAGAAATAATTTTACGAGCTCAGCAGATGCGCAGTATCACTAGTTGTTGCTGCTGATAGCCTGCATGAGTCATGGGGGAGGTATGCTCTATGTTATGGAAGCTCGACCTGGAGACTTAGCCCAGAGGAGGAGCTGCTCCTAAAAAGAGGTTCTAGGGCCAACCAGCCATTTTTGTTCTACTGAATGATCTGCCTCAGGACAGTACAGGATTTCTCAAATGTGCACTGATGAGTCAAAGCAAGACTCTGGGCATGTTTTTGATGAGGGAATAACGTTATAATAGGATATAAAGCTCAAACAAATAAAAGGTCTTAAAACGAATAAGATTAAAGTTTTTATGAAATTTAGCTGCACAAAGAGTTTAACACAAATCTCCAAGTAAAAACATGCAAATACATTTTTTGTTAGATAATAGGATTTACAACCAATGCATTGCAAAGTCAAACTTGTGAATTCTACAACTAAAATGACACATAAAACAATGCAATAATTGTAAAAAATACATGAATAAACTGCTGCAAGACATTCTTGAAACTGCTTCAAAGCAAACTTCTGCAAACGACACCAAAAATGACATTTTAAGTCAGCTTGTTGAACAAAAAAGCACTTAGATATTACAATTTAGAATAAATGTTTCGCAAAAAGAAGTTTCAGCCTTAAAGCCTTACCTCAGACATGAGAAGTTTCTCCGTATACTGTATATAGGAACAAACAGGCTGTGCATCAGCAGTGCTTTGTCTGACCTTCCCTGCTGTTGAGCCCATTACACTTCAATTAACGACAGCATCCTGCTGTGACCAGAAGGAACAGCTGCTCAGCCCACATGGTGGTAATTCAATGAGAGTCATAGACAGGGGGACATAAAACTTGATCTACCAATCAGACACACCTATACACGAGAGGATACAAATTTACTTTGCTGTAGTGAGCTGCATTAGTGAGGAGCGAAGACCAGGTCCCCCCGCACCAACACAAGAGCCAGCTGAAATAACGCTGAGCTTCACCATATAGGTAATTCAATTTCACATGCCACAAAGAAATTACATTAGTGGTCTATGCTCTCATCTAATAAATCTTCATAGTTCATGTTAACAGCAGCCTCATTCCCCTTTTCAGGTTTTGCTCGTTAAAACTGTTGGAATAGTTTAGTATAACCTGACTTTCTGATAAAGACATTGATTCGTCTACAATTTACATTTTATAATAGAATCCAACACAATTAAAGTGTGTAGAAACATTATGTGCCTTGATTACCAATACATTAATGTGTATGAATCCTTCAATAAATTAAGTGCCAAATTGTCACATGATTAACATTTTAATGTGCCATTACTACTCCATCTAAATCTTCCCATTTAAAATGATGACATTATGTTTTTTTCGATTGCAAGAGGTTTTTGAAAGTTGTGAGACAGAGAACAGAGATGATGAAATGACTCAGAATCAACCATTAAGTGACCATATGGGCTCAGGTTTCACAATAACAGTTACCTAAATTGTCTTCATTATGTTCAGTGTCTCATAAGTGTAAATAAAAGACTGGGTAATGGCCATTGTGGCATCTCCAGTTACGGCTTTGCCAGGACAGCTGGGTAGTAGTTTCAGTCTTGGCTTGTTTTTCTTTCACTGTTTGTTATGTTCTCTGGAGGAAACTAAACGTACTGGTTCAAAAATTTCAAAGCCATTTCTTCTTCCTGATTTGTATCATGGCCAACAAACAGCTCAGTGGTACCCTTTCATTTCAGCCATTTGCATTATTAGTGAGAATGTCTTTAAAGGTAAACAGAGAAACTTAAGCTTTATCTTGAAAGCCCTAATTTACTCATAGAAATCAAAGTTTGTATTTTTAAAAATATATTAATAAAAAAATGATCCATAATGGCCTCCCAGTCACCAACACATTTTATCAAGCATTAAAGGTGTGATACACCATCAAGTTGAGTAATTCTTAAAATGCATAAGAAAGTATTAAATATAAAAGATGAAAATTTATCACATTCAGCTTTTGCAACATTATCAGTTAGTCCAAAAAGTCACCTTGAAACTTTGTGCTCGTGATGCAAAGCAACACCAAATCTTGACAATGCAATTAACATGAAAAATGTGAAACAATATGTTTGTGTAGATGAGGTTTCCCCAAGTCCCCCAACAATGCCTACACCTTATCTGTAGCTTCACCATGAGTTTCAGAGAGTGTAATTACACCAGCACCCTCCAGCCGTGGACAGTACTGCTGGCCTGATTGAATCTCACCTTGACATGACCTCTTCAACCTAGGGTGACGGCAACAACTCTCTACATGGCAACGAAGAACAATGCATTACTTAATCAACTGATAAAAGCACCAGATAAAAGTGTCCTAATCCCATTAGTGTTGGAAATAACTCTCCAGTCTGGGCTGGCAGTTTTACTGTAGCCAAGCATGTAGTGCAGCATCCTTTACACAAAGGTAGGCTTGTAATAAAAGTTTCTATGAAATTCAGACACACTAAGACTTTGTTCTTATGGTAACAGAGACATATTGTGCCTGCTGCTCATTTTGAGCCATCTACAAATAACTATCTAGAACCTCTGTTACCAATAGTTAAAGAAATGGTTCTTAACTGGTTCCAACAACAAGAAAGACATTTTGGAGCCACATCTTAAAAAATGTTGGATCTTCTTTCATTTTAGGTTATAATAAAATGTATTTATGGAAATTAGATTGTTTGTCTCAACATTGCAGCAAGCTCTTTTGTTGTCATTATGTTTTTTTTATCAGCAGTCTACTTCATGAAACCTGTTTTTAACAACAGTCTGTATTTATCTACATTTAATAATGCCATTAATTCCAACCAACTAATTGATAAACAAACAGTAACGTCAACCAAAGTTCCACACATCATTTCAAGCAGGATTTACCAACAACAGCATTCACACAATGCAAAAGATGAGAAGCAAAAACAAATGCTATTTCAGTACTATTTAAGAAGTTTTCAAACTCAAGCTTTTATTTATTTCTTTTGGTTCTGTTGTCTTGATTTAGGCACGTTTCTCATAGGTATTAAAAAATATGGTTCTCACAACACATTAATTGGTTGATGGTTTCTATAATTTTGTTTATACTTCCTGATGGGTCTGTGTACTTTTTGGTCATAAATTTTTAATTTTAAATACAGATATTTAAAAACAAAAAACAATGGTTATTCTAATTTGATTTTATACTTCAAAAACTGGAAAAAGGTCAGTCATTTTATTTTTCTCAAACCGGACGTTTAACACTCTCGTCATCCGACTATTTAAGGTGGAGCTAGTTAAATAACTTTTTTAATAACAGGTGGCTGTAAATATACAAATAAAACATGTAATGCTTGCTAACTACTTTTGCGTTTCTTTAACCAACAGCAGACTGTTTTATTAAATAGCTAGTCTAGCTATTTTTTTTGAAAAGCTATTTCTCATGAATGAATGACAGGATGAATAAACATTTTCTAACTAACCAGGAAGATGTAATAAATAATAATAGCTTACTATTTTATTTTATTTATTTTTTTCAGTTTTTTGAGTTTAAAATGAAAAAACGAAGAACCATCAATTTTTTATTTTACAATATATGTTTTTAAAATAAAAACAAATGACCAGAAAGAATACGGACACTATTTAAAGTGGTTTTTTTTTGTTTTGTGTTTGGTTTTTGCATGTGATTCAGAAATTACTTGCACAAGTGTACCCCCGTTTTATTTAGTTTGGACTGCTTTATTAGGGAAACAAATGTACCAGAGGTTATTAAAGGGTTATTTAGGTTTCTGACACCAAGATCTCCTGTAATGAAAGGGAAATGCCAGTCTTTAAAATATCCGATTTAAAGTTACATAGCTTTTAAATTAAACCAAAGAAAATGTTTCAATACAGGAATACAACAGTAACACTTTGTTATTGATCCACAATTTCTGGCTCTTTATTATTTCTTGGAGATTTCTCCAGGGATGCGTTTGATGGGCTTTCCTCAAGAACGGATGTGGAAATCAAACCGATGGTCCCAAAGGAGGTGCATCTGTTTTCAGGGGTCATGTTATTGTTGTTTTCACTACTCCTAAGCTGTAATACTGAACACTTCATCTGCAATCGGTTATTGTTTTAGGGGCATGTTCTCAAATCTAAAACTTGAAAAATGTTATAATTAAATTGAGTTGCGGAGTAACATTTTCCATTTAGACATTTTTTAAGACCTCCAGACAGACACATTTATTGTAAATGAAGGGGTCTTTTTAACAAGAATGTTCTGTGTTTAAATTTTATTCTCCTTTGCTTTGTTCTATCTTTATTGTTTATATGCTGTGTTGAAGTGATTGGACTGATCATCAAGATACAGCATGGTAAGTAGTCAGAGGGAAACAGTAAACATTTATTCACTTTTCTAGTTGTATTACTTAAAGCACTTCCCCAGTACAAGTCACGCTCACCCTTCCAAAATTCTTTTGGCACTTTTTATGCTGAAAAATAACACATTGAATTTTCTCTGTCAGGTATACATTTCTATGTCAGTGAAGGCTTCAGAGACAAACTCGGGTTCAGCATTTCAGCCGAAGACAATTCTTCATGGGAAATGGTTGAAGAAGAAAATCAAACAACTGGCCTTATTATGAACTTTCAAAGGAGACTCATTTCAAAGAAAGGTGAGTACACAAGGTTGTTAATAAAAATAAATAAATATAAGGAAAATGGAGTTTGAGGGACTTTAACTGTAACTCGTTACTTTCTTGGAAATCACAGTGACTGGATGATATCTGTCTCTTCATAAACTGTAATGTATTCCAAATCATCGCAGACATTCAAGACAGCTTCATAACAACTGTCAGATTTAAATAATCACATCTGAAACAGGAAATAGAGCCCTGGATCAACACACAACCAAGCAGGCAATACTGCACTGAATAATGCATAGCTCATAAAAACAATGTGCCAGAGACATGTGAGACTGAGGAGGGGAGGGCAGTGCCTGTTGTGAATTAGGTGGTAATTGAAAACTTGACAAGTAACACGGCTATCAATATCCCTGAAACAGTTCTGAAATACAGACCTTGTAAATTGTTTAAAGGCAGTAATAAAAAATATATAGTTTATGCCACCATTTACAGCACTGCTGTATTTTTTAAATAAAAAAATAAGTCTCTTGTGTTTTGTTGTTTTTTTCCTTTGCAAAAAAGGCAGAACCACCATGACAAAAAGAGATCAAGAGACCTCAGGCTGCAAACACAAATCGAAAACACAGTTCCCTTAAAGTTCTCAACTGGTAAGGAAAAAGGACAAAAAAAAAAAAAAGTTTGCTACATTGAAATTATGAAATCAAACTTTTTCTAAGTGAAGTATTAGATTGATTTTCTACTGTTCTGCTCCATCAAATTGTTGAATTGAAAAATATGAAGGCCAGGCTTGTTTAAATAAAGAGTTTGCTTCAGTATTTATGCTACAATTTCAATAATTTTGTATTAGTTGTGATTTTTTCAGTCTGATTCTAAGGTACAAAACAAAACAGTGCAAATGAAAGTGTTAACACTTCTTGATTGCCAGAGTTTAGGGGCTAGATTATCTTTTCATGTGATATGATGGAGTTACAGCCATTTTGGTCAAACCCTGAAGAAAACATTGTGTACAATCCATGCAATATCATGATATATTGTGTGAGGATTATCACTCAGATTATGTTAGATACTACAACACCAAATTGGCTGATTTGTAACCATTTTCTGTGTTAAAGTTTATTTGGCTGCGGTGACCATCTTGAGTTGGGTTGAATCCAAGCTGTAGATCTCAACCCAGTAATTACTTTCTGAAAGTTTCATCACAATTCCCTAATTCATGAGCTGTTTTGCTAACAGCACAAACAAAAGAATACCCAAACAGGCATTATCGTTATACTTTCACCTTTTGACAACAGGCAATAATCAAGTACCAAATGCTCCCTGTCATAATTTCACAAAAATATCAAGCAATCTTGGTGGGATGTAAGAATGACATTGCTGCATAAATATGTAATTATACCATGAGCCATTGACATTCATTACATATGATCTTCTGAGAATTATTCTGTGCTGTATGCCTGCTTTAGCTGTTTACCTCTTTGTGAGTGATGTCTTTGAGCAGCTTTTGGAAAAGAAATGAGACACGAGGATCAAAGAGTGTTTAATAATGTCTATACTGTTTGATGTTATTTGTGAACTGATCTGAAAAGATTCATGTTGCCACACTCAGTGACCCAGTCTAAATATGCATCTTCAGTCCCTGAGCCTGGCTGAACACCTACTGAGTTCCTATATATTTCCCTTTTATCCTATGTACAGGAGTCCCCATTGTCCTGTTTTCCCACTGGAGGATCATCTTATGCTATTTCATATAATGTATAAAAGATTAAGTCTCTCTTCCAATTTCAAAGTAGGTTATATTCTGAAAAATGCTGATAATACAGACTCACTGAATTAATGCAACTTCATAAAAAAGCAACAGGCAAAGCTGTGGCTGCAAAGATACAGCCACAAGTGGACATCACCAAACGAGGCACTTGGATAGAAAACCCTCAGGACTACATTAGCCATTGATAACAATTAAAAGAATATTTAACCTCCTACTCATGAGTCTAATTGTTGCTCTATCAACTCCTGGGTGGGAAGACGCTGCATGACAAATGGACTAAGAGTGTGAGTGCTCTATCTCCACAGTTGGATAAGGCACTTATCTGGTTCGGCTTCCCAGATAAGAGAGGGAGGGGAAAGAAAAGGCTGAAAGTGGAACTTTATTGAACATTCTGTCTGCAGAGCAAGCTGGGAAGGCTCTAAAGCAGAGACCTCACAGTGGCCAAATCCAATCAAATATTTTGGGAGCTGACAACTGCAATCGGTCAATGGCTGGTTACCGGCCATGTTCGACTTAGATGAGCTTCCTGTTCAAGACGTACTGATGCATTCATTATTGCTTAGCCTAGCCTGGATGAAGACTTCTGCCTCTTTCTCCATACTTTATGACTGATATCACAGCTGATAAGGTGGTAACTAAAGATAAATATTAAAACATCATTTGAAGATTGACTGGACTATCCCTTTGGTATGAAATTGCCTAATTTAATGACCCTACCATAAATACTCATGTTTGATGTGATAGGTATAGAAAACCCAGATTAGTCAGTACGCATTTAAAATCACGTCTTTGGTTTGAACAAGACCTCATGAATTTTTACAATCAGGCATAAGACACTTATAAACTTCTAACATACTTGTAAAATCAGTCTTTTCTCAGAGGAAGTGACACTAAAAACCCTAATATATATATATATTTCTAATTAATATTTCTAATTATAATTAATATATATATATTAGTTCACCTGCCTCTCACTGCAACTTTAGACAAGAGCTTGAAGAGCTGGAATACTGTCAAGGTATGATAAAATGTGAAAGTGACAACTTATGTATTTTTAATCAGTGGTGAGCCTGGTCTTTGTATTTTAATGAATTGTTGAAACTAAACAAAGTTTAAATCTGTAAAAACACACTCAGCTGTGAGAAGTTTGAGATCATAATCGAAACTTTATCCAAACTCCAAGCTATGCATTCATGACCAAGACATACTTTAAATCAGTACAGACCAATTTTAGGCATGAGGAGAGACAGGATAAGATGGTGGTTAGTTTGTGCTGACTTAAACCAGTCGAAGTGGAAGTTTAAACTCCACCTACCCGACTAGCCGCTTTGTCTCCTGAGCTACAAATGAGGTGTAGACACCAACTTGACTCAAACATACTGGATCAGAGTTATGGTGCATTTCAGTAGGACTGGGAAGCAGAAATTCCCTTGCTCCCATTTGTAAATTTAAACTGGAATGCCCCCTCCAGTGGTAAATTCCATTTGTACAGTGGGAGCGACTGCAAATATCCCCACTTTCGATATAAAGATGGCGGCTACTCGCAGCTTTAGAAAGTTAACTAGTGAGTTTTTTATGCATACTGTTCATATTATAATCAATGTTTATTTGCATGACGTACGTAGTAAAGCTCTCTTTTTGTCATCATTTTTATTGTAACAGTGTTGTAACTAGGTCAGCGGCAGCAATACAATCACCTGTCGGCCAACTGAAATGCAATTTCATACAGTTTGTTCCCAGTTCCAGAAAACAATGTAAATGGAACATTAGCAGCTACAATTATCCAAATACAGGAGCAACTAGAATCTGAAGATTACTGAAAACAAAGAACTGTATAAACTGAGGGAGGATAATGATTGGCTGGTGTGTTGATTAGTAAATGAGACCAGGTGTGCAGGGTAGCAGAGAGCTAAACAAACTAAAACAACCAGAACACAAACTAATGAAATGCCATAATGCATGAACCAAACACAAGGACCAAAGTCATAACAAAAATCCTGCAAATTATTAAATTCACACAAATACAAAACAAAACTCCCCCGACCATACCATTATCTATTCTTTCCTGTGTATTAGCCTTTTTTAGAGCCACAGGAAGAACTGCTTCCAAATGAGGGGAGCAAAGAGATTACAATTGGTTAGGCTTCAGTGCAGCTCAAACACGGTGTGTTGCATTGTTTTTGCAGATTAATCAGGTAGCTGTCCAGCTTTCAGAGAGGGTTTTATTGTGGTACTTTTGCCAAATAATAATAACAACAAACACAGTATATATGAGTTTTTTTTTTACTTTTGTAGAAAACTCTTCTTAGGAAAAATGTTTGTTTTCTAAAGAATTTACTACAGAAAATAACTGTTTTATCTTATTAAGGGACTGCACTTGATGACATATAATTTTATAATTGTCACGTCACAAACCTGCTGCAGTAAAATTACACAAGGCCTGCTAGATCACAATTTGCAAGTGATTATATTTTTAGTTCTCGAATGAAGATTTTTACTGAGTTTCCAAGTTACAATAGCTGCATGCCTGGAGTGCTCTGAAAGCTATTACGTGGACACCTTGTTGCTACCATGGTTAAAGTTGATGTAAATCATGCTTCCAGGATCCACCCCTGCATGCTTGAGGTTTTCATAATAGGTTTACTCTTATTGTTTGTATCAGACAAACAAGACTTTAATATGTGAATTTGAATGCTCTCTGTTGTTGTCGAGTGTAAATTGATGTACAGTTTTAAAAGGCATGACATGATTACTGATTTACTAAAAGGTTGTGACAAGGCCTTTGTTTTATCCACTTCATCAATTTGCTGAAACGGGTTATTATCTTTTATGTTTTTTAAAAATGACAACGCAATAACTTATTTTATCGTTAATGAAAGCAGCAGGGGTATGTTTTGGATCATAAATAAATAACAACAGGATGTACCAGTGCACAGTAGTATAGATCTGTCAACAAAAGCAGTCAAACCAATTTGGAATACATTTCACTTATGTGGTACACATTATATTAACTTTTAAAAGGAGCATCATGTCTTACAAATTTATTACTTTTAGGTGCTTGCGTATTTAATTTGATGCTTTATTACACAGAAACTTTTTACACAAACTGACAAAAATGATTCACAACCAATGAAAGTCAATGGCTAAGCTTATGTGCTTTCTATTGAGAGAGAGAAACGCACAGTTTGTTATTTTATTTTTTATAAAAAGAGTAGTTGCTGGAATATTCTGTTTTTAAACATGTGAGCGTGTCAAATATCTGTGTGATCAATCTCTTATATATAGCGATACACCATTTGCTTGGCCTGTCACCGGAACTGTTCGATTTTAAGCTCGACTGACTTGACATTCAGTCAGTGAACGCACCACTGCAAATCAGCTCTGTTGTGGAAGCAATAGCACAAAGAAGCAGTTGTCATTGTCACAGATCTGGCTGCTGATGTGGGCTTGGATGTTACTGAACCAGGAGAACCTCAGTGTTAGCTTCATTTATCTTCATCATTTCCAGTCCTGCATTTATTTATTATTATTATTATTTTGTGACACGTGATTAACACCTGCAACATTATTGCAGTCTTCCAATACGTCAATTACAGTGGAATAATATCATTCAATAACCACCAGGAGAAACACATTCTGCACCAATACACCAACCACCATCAAAACAAAGAGGGTGATCACTTCTTCAGAGAAAGGAATCCCTGCTGTTTTCACAATAAAGACAGCTGCTGTCATAGAGATGATAATTTACAGGCTAAATCTCAGGTTGGTGTTGAGTTGGATGCTGCAAACAACTGAGACAACTTCACAAAGGGTGTTTTTGTTCATGTTCATGTTGGTTACAATGGACAGCATGAAATAAATGATCTTTGCAAGCTTTAGTTTCTTTTCACATCATCAGATGGAGCAATGGAAACAATGGGTAAAACATAAGCAACAGCAAAAGGAGTCACATCTCACACAGAAAACAGATCAAAGTTCAAATAGTGTCTCTATGAAAACTAAAGTATCACAAACGATTTTGCAAATATTTCACTCTGAATGTCCTGCCTGATGCAACCTGGGCTCAAGCCTGCAGCCTCAGGATTACAAGACCACAGCACTGACCACAGAACTACTGCATCCACACATGGTGCCATCACAATTATAGTAAAATAAACAGCATTTTGCTGCTCATGTTGCTTCATTTCTATTTTAAAACGGCATTTGGCAGCTGAGGGTGTCTTCGTTAGCAAAATGACACAGGAATCCGCTCCTGGTGAAACGGATAAAAGGTGAGAGCGGTGTTCTGTTCGACACCAACGGCCATTTTCCTTCTTCGTGAAGTGTTCCAAGATTATTAAAAGTCACACCTGCTTCACAAGTTTCCAAAGAGTTTTGCTGCACTTGCACTTGTTTATGTAGCTGCACTGGGTTCTGAGAAAACTAAAGCAAACCCAGTTTTGTCACCATCAGTTTACAGCAGCGGAAATAAAACTGTACAAGGCGAGATGTACGACTTTAGGCTCTTGCAATTTCATGGTCAGACGTTAATCATTCTTTATACTCATGTGCAAGACTGATAACCAAGTTTCTTGGAAACATACAGACAAAAAGTGTTGAAATAGGGTATTTAAAAACAAACCTTTTTTATATATTTGTTAATTTAGTTTTTCAGTTTTTAGTTTTGATGTCTGATAAAAAATATAAAAAGATATCTATTTTTTTAAGGTTCTCTCTAGGGGGCTACAGCTATTTCCAGAAAAATCTAAGAGGCTTCATATTTGAAGTCTTATCCTTACATTTCCATAAAATGTATTGAATTTTGCTTCGACAGTCTGTGGATTGCTGACACAATGACTTGGGGCTTGAAAATGTCTCAGCATCATTTTTATGGACAGTTTTGCATTAAGTAAGGAAAAACGCATTTATCACATAAATCCTCATGAGTAGAACATTAACTTGCACTAATAAACAGGAGCTGATAAAGATTCACTTTTTAAATGTCAAATATTTATTTATTTTATAAAGTGAATAGAATAACGGAAACATTGTTTTTACTGTGTGACGACTTGGAACTTGATTTAGTGAAAAAAACATACTGCAAAATTTTATTATAAATTAAAACTAAAATAGCTAATGGACTATATATTTTCATAGACATTTTGGTATATCTATTTAATGCATTGAGCTTTATTAAAAAGTTCTGGTTATAAAATAAAAACTAAATTAACTTTCTTGAAAAGCATTAAACACATAACCGCTATAACACCAAGAAATCCATACAGAGATGTGTATATCCACCGGCAGGACCTGGCAGTTCTATCTGTGCCACATTTTGTGTAAGTAGGGATTCCTACTTCAAGGCTCTGGTGTTTGGCCAGGAGGCCTTCAATGTAGCACAACCAGCCAGCACCAGTCATTATCCCATTGTTTGTTTAGAGGCACACATCCCGTTCTAATTAGATGCAAAAGAGAAATGAAACTGAATGCAGCAGCACTGAATATGTGATGCAGAAATCCATCTCATGCCCTGCTGTGGCAGGTGTGAGTATAATAAAGTAATGAACTATCACGGGATCTACTCCTGTAAAGTGCAAAGCACATCAACAGGCGGCCTTTCAAAACAGGCATCCACCGTGGAGAGCAAAGGGCTGTCACAAAAAAAAAAAAAAAAAGACGGCTTCTCGCGCTTTGGGTGTCGGGGCATGAGGGTGAAATGTGATCGATAAAAATTGATCCTCTCGGCAGCTCATCCTCACAGGACTCGAACAGCAATAAATAGAAAACAGCAGTAAACAAAAGATTCACGCTGTTCAAACAGACAGTGAGGATGTTTACGTGATGTTGATCAGATTTCTTACATAAACCAGCTTCACATGAGACATAATTTGACTGTCTTTGCTACAGCTTCATGCACCAGCCGTATACCCTTTACTGCATCTGTGCAAAGATAATTTTGGTATTGCCAGAGTTTGTCACCACTTACTAAATAATTAAACATGATAATAATAATAAGCATTAGAAATGTTTCTAAGTTCTTTGTGTCTGGTATTGGTAGTAAGGTAGCAAAATGTCTGAATGAAAGACAATGAGGGGAATTTAAATAAGTAGCTATAAAGCATTTAACTCACCAGTTATAATAATGTAAAAATAAAACTAAACTTGGTAGTTTTTAAAATATATATTGCACCACAAATGTTCCTGCTATATTCTATAGTACTGAGATCCTGAAAATGAATGTGTGCTTGTTATCACCTA
Source organism: Cynodonichthys magdalenae (assembly GCA_031762555.1). Taxonomy (NCBI): domain Eukaryota; kingdom Metazoa; phylum Chordata; class Actinopteri; order Cyprinodontiformes; family Rivulidae; genus Cynodonichthys; species Cynodonichthys magdalenae. The sequence continues at coordinate 8,110,801 of JARVJO010000061.1, forward strand.
CACATAGACAACCAGGAGATGGAGGAAGGCTTCAGTGAGTAAGAATGCTAGCAGAAAAGTTACAGATGGAAATATGTTTTTCTATTTTTGTAAAAAAAGGGCTTTTTTGAAACTGTCTCATTCTCATTAAACTCCTGCTAAATAAAATGCTTCCAAAGTCGGAATATGTGAAGGTTGTTAATGGGATTAAGTGTACATATGCGTGTGGGTGTGTTTGTCTGTTTACTTATACAGTAACAGAAATGTTGATGGCAATTAAGAGGTAATTATTAAATGCAATACAGGCAGTGCAAAGTGGACCAATAAATTAATGTGCACAGAGTGTAGCTGAGTCGTTATAAATAACACAAACAGTAAAGAGCCTCATATAACATTACTGGCAAGATTTAAAATCTAGACAATTATAAAGTGGCAAATTTCAAGTGAAGTGACACCCCAGCAAACACGTGTATAAATAAGTTTTTGAGTGATCTTTGACGCAAAAAATGTGTTTTTGAAATAAAAAGTGTTGCCAATTATACAACGCGTGTGTAATATTTCCTGAAACAAGGGAAGCTCTCATCACAAAAACCTGATCAAACATTGCTTTGGTTTAAAGTTTGGACATAATCATTTATAATTAAACAGTAGGTGTGTCCAAACATCTGAACACAGTGTTGGCCAATTTTAGGAACTTCAATCAGAGGACGAGCAGACTTTGAGCTCAGTGCCAGAAACTTTAGGCTATTTTTGTTGATGCAGCTCACAACAGGAGACTGTCCTTGTCAGACACTTTCTCACTCCAGTAAGGGATGGCATCTGGGTAAAGCCTGCAGAAGACAGGGCATGATGTGGCTACAGAGCATGTTGCATTTTGGTCAAAAGCAAAGTACAATGCTGTTTTTTACATGAATCTAATTAATTTAGTTCGGATCAACATCTTTGGGGATAAATGAGCTTTCTAACATTCATGTTATCTTTTTTTTTTCTTTGCTAAAGAAAAGTAGAGTAGGCTCTCGTTCATTCTTCTAATTTCTTGGTTTAAGGCCTTACTGGTTTGGTTGTGGTTGATATGTTCATATGTAGTGTTCCAATCGTTAATTCCTCTTTCATTTTGAAAATCTGTTATTTTTGTTTTACTCTGCTTACTGTTTTGTATTGGATTTTTCTTACAACTGCGTATTATTAGAGACCAACCTTTTATCTCTGTTGGTAAAGTTTTTTTTTAAAGTGATTATGTTCCAGTACTCCTTTTATATATTGGGCCAAAAACAATACAATCACATTGTTTGCACTAATCACTATTCAGGTCACTATAACAGCAGCCCGATCAGTCTTATGGAAGACATTTACTGTCTTGCATGCACAATTATCAGAGACTTTTATTATGAATCCGTTGAGATTCGATTTTGACATTTTTCCATTTCATTTATTATTACCACTTGAAGATGGCTGCTTGTCATAATAAATTAGACGAGACCTAGCAGTATCATTAAAAAAAGCTCTTAAGCACCTCCGAGGGGGATCAGTTCGACCTCTCACCTGTCAAGTGTACGTCATTGAGTCTTGAGTTATGTACCTTTCATTTGCCAGTCATTACTCGTAACATTCGCTCATGTTTATTATAATTTCGTTCCACATTCATGAACATGTGCCCGAATTTGAAAGCGCTAATCCTCAATTTAAAAGTGGCATCCCATCAGATTTGACTAACCTCAGCTGCACATGTTAAATCAGAGAGATGGCCAGAGCAGTCTTTTCACTCGAGGTCACGTGTTTGCTTCAGGTGAACAACTTTTTTGTCATTAGATGTAATTACTGCTAACATCTCAAAAACATCAGGAAAACAACAAAGAAGAAAAAAAAGATGCCAATTAAGACAGATGGTGTGTACAGCAGGTGAGCAAATACACTCATTTGACCACTGAGAAGGAAGTGTATTGCTGTTCTAATTCTATTATGCACAAGGTTGATTTAAAGAATATAGCCAGTGATCCAAAGTTAATGGGGGTGACGGAAGCAAGGGATCCAAACTAAAGGCCAGTGGGCCGTCAGGAGGCTGACCAGGTTTTGTGACGGCTTCCTTCAACTGCCTGACACTCAGAGAACAACTTGTGTGGCAAGTTGGAAGGAGCAACAGACAAATAAGCAAGCTACGTAGCAAAGACCTTTGAGATAAGGCTTGTTCAAGCTCCTACATTTGTATTCCAAGTGGGGTTTGGGGTAGGGGCTAATGTAATTGAAAACTATTGAGGTGTTGGGGGGTCAGTAAATTCAATAGACTTTGAAAAAAGAAGAAGTGTTTTGTGTTCTGGGTTGCAGTGTGAAGTAGTAAAAGCCCAGCACAGCATTATGATTCTTCTGCCCAAATAATAGCTTCCATCCTGCCCTCCATTAGGCGGATGTGAAGAGAGATAAGAGCATGAAATCATCATCATGAACCATGTCAATGATGATGCCTAAAAGAGGTTTCCTCTGAAAGATTTCCATAAGGGGATTCAGCTATGTCTATGCTGAAATAAAAAAAAGGTGGAAATTGCTATAAATGTGTTTATAAATATCCCTCCTGTCAGAGATTTTTTTTATCCAGCTAATGCAGGTTAGGTTAGACACATTGATAAAAATGTGCTGCTTGACTAACATAACTTTAAATAAATCAACAACGAAATTATTTTAAATAAGGAAGGTTACTAAAGCTCAATCTCCTGTGATTTGACCTTCATCGGCTGTCAGGCTGATGCTTTACTGGCCTGTGTCTGCAGAGGTAATTAGATCAAAGAATCCCTGTTCACTGCAATCACAGTTAATCACTTGGTGAGCCCCATCAGATGTTTTCTTAAAAGAAAGTAGAACTTAACCTGAAACAAAACCATGTTTCCAGGGATGACTATTATTAGTACGTTAAGCTCCACAGTCATTAAAATTTGTGTGGTGAGACTAAATGTTCACTAGAATTTTAATACCACAAGGGCAAATAGATGTGAAAATCAAAAGAGCTGTAGCTCATAAAATTAACAGATTTATTTCACTACTATTATGCCGAACATTTCACTAATCCTAAAGCACGTTACCCTGAAAAATATGTGCTGCCTGTTAAAGCTCTGATTATTATTCATGCTTGTTCTGTGCAGAATGTTTGCACAGGAGGATTCCCATGTGATGAGAGGATGTTCCCTCTGTGGATCTGACACATCAGGAAAACATCATTGGCTTGGGTTTCAGGGGTAACTTTTCATTTTTTTTCTGCAGATATTTTTGACCTGCACCTTAAGCTAAAAGCACGAGAATATGAGGAAATGATTTTGCATTAATGAAAGAAAACTAGTGTATGTATTTGAAAGGATACAGAAAGAAACAAGGCTTGGAAGCGTAGTGTTTGTTGGACACATTTCAACTAAAACAACTGGTGCTTCTGGAACAAAGATAATTGGGAATCAGCTCACCACATCACCCATGAGAATTATGGTAAATAAAACAAACTAAATACACAATAAAAGTGTAGTTTCTTTATTTTTTGTATAGTTGTTGCAGAAATATAATTACACTGAATGGTTGCTGTATTTGTGAGATTATGAAATATTGGGAGTTATTTTATAAGAATATATATTGTTAATAGTCATCTCTGTATGTTGAAATGCTTTTAACTAATTGAGAATTCAAAATGTTGATTCACAAGCTAATGCAATTCAAAGTAAAGTGGTATAATTTTCACTGGACCAGTATTTGAGCTGAGTAAATGGGATTAAGGCCGTGCTCAGAACTGGAAAAGACAGCTATCCTGTGAAACAGAAAACACATCATATCTCACTTTGCTTCCCACAGAGTGCTTATTTCAAAGCTCAAATTTGGTTTTGTTGATGGCAGCCTTTCAAAAAAAATAAAATTCCTCCTGCTGAATGTCTTTTTATAACATCCATTTGAAATCAAACTTACTTTGTATTTAGATGATAACGAGGAGCCCCATCAAATAGTTGGTGCAGGTTAGTGTTTAATTACATTTTATTAAGTTTAGGCTCAAATTTCAAAGAAAACACAAGATATTATAACTTGTTTTCAATTGTTTTTTTAATAATGAGATTTAGTGGAGATTTTTAAAAACCAGCGAAAAGTTTATCTTTTTAAGCAGGCTTTACTGTATGAGCTTCAATGTTGTCTTATTAATGCTTTATCATTGCCAATGTGTTTTTTGTGCTCTGTTGTGTGTGTTTCTGTTTTATTGTGAAGCACTTTGTGGTTACTTGACTGTGAAATGTGATATACAAATAAAATTAACCCGCTTAAAATAAAGGTACTCATTGCAGTCTATTAAATCAAACACTGAGAAGGTTATACTGAACAAAGTCAAATGGTACAGATTGAAAGATTGTATTCCAGTGGTTTTCCAGATATATTGATATGAAATTCTGAAATGTGGGTCCACATTCTGTGTAAACAAAACCAGTCGGCTGAGTCCATGAAGTAGCTTATCTGCATACTTTATTAAACAAACCTGAGTGTAAATATGTAACAACATCATAATTATCTGACTTCTCAGTCCTTCTCTTCAATGGATGTTGCCATTGTTGACCCATTTTCAGTCAGTTTGGATGTTTCTGAATGTAAACAGACTCATGGAACTGGCAGCTGTTCACAATTTTTGCTTACAAAATTGAAATTATTCAAAGACATAAACCATGGACATGAGAAAATTATCTTGGACAGGTCTCCATGGCATTGCAATGAGTTTATGAAGAAAAATAAGAAAATATCCATCCAGGTTTAACTGTGCTTTTGTTGCAGAACTCATCATTTTGTTTCAGTTTGAAACATTTTCTATAACTTATACTTTAGAAAATCAGACCTAAGACATATACAACGTAGGATGAGTGAAGTTATTTGACATTCAAACAAATCCAAGTGTTTTTGTGAGTTCTGCATAATTTGACATACTCCATAATCACAGCAAACATCCCTTTTAAATGTTTATCAGATGAATCTCACCCTATTACAAAGAAATGCCACTTCTAAATAGCATCCTACTTTCCCCTTTTATTGCATTTTATCAGGATAAAGACATACAATTATACAGATGGCCCTTAGTGTTAAATATGTATGCACTTAACATTTGGCCCTAATGTGTTTTTGTTTTTTTTTCTCTCCACATCAAAACCTTTCTTATACAAAACAGTTGTTTAAAATGCTTTTTGTAACCGAGAACACCTGTTCAGACGTCGAGACCAACTGCACAATTTGCTGTAAAACAAAGAGTTTGTTTCACAGAACGTTGGAGTCATGATGTAAATTTGAAAAAGGATTTGCACCTTAAGGATTTGCAAAAATTATACACATTTACAATGCAGAAGCTTTACCCAGGAATGCAGTAGTCAGATAAAATATCTAAGATTGATGTAATATATATATATAATTGAAGTAATGCATGCATTAGACTGAATATCTCTGCTGATCGTCAAACGAAGTATTAGTTAAACAGCAGGTTTATAAACTCTTACACTGGAAGGAGAAAAGAAAGGTTTTACAATATTTATAACCAAGGAGTTCTAAATCTGTTCCAGTAATATTTAGAAAATCAAAGTTAACTTAAGCTTTTAGCAATTAGGTTTGCAAAAATGACAAACTTATTAAATTATTGACACTCAAGTTGCAATAAAATAAAGAGAATGAGATTGAAGAAGTATCTTTCTCTTTAAAATTTCATGCCACTACTTTTGTAAAAGCCTAAAAATAATTTATAGCACGTTATTGGCAATGAATAATAGATTATGTTTTAAAAGAAAACATAATTCCTGTTTCCTTTTACACTTTGTGAACAAGTGATTTGCACAAACTCGGCGTGTCTTAAATTATACTGATTGTTATTGGGATATAGAACTGGTCAGATTCTGTCTAGCGTTAACTTTCTTAGCATGTTCTTTGGTTCTGCTGCATTTTCATTTAAAGAGCCTTTTTGAATGCTCCAGGATAAGCCAGTTTTGGGAGGTTTCTGCAGCTGCAGTTACATGTGTGGCAGATCGAGTGGGTGATGTGTAAATGATTCCTCTGATTATATGATTACAGAAAAATCAACACGTATCAGCGACAAGAGGCACAATAACATAAAAAAAGGGATTAGAACAAGAAGAAGATAAGATTTTTTAAGCTTCACACATTTTCCATGCTATATGTGACAGATTATTTAAAATAATTCTCATACAATGTGTAAAATTGTACATTGAGCCTATAGTCTGCATGATTTGACGAGTTCAAACTTGGTTTCAAACAGGCCTTTCTTTTTTGCCGTGTTTCGTACCCCTATTGATTGAGCAGCCCTGCCCCAGGAAAAAAAGATCCCCTGTGATTCCACCTTTGGCAGCTTTGTTTTTTAAAAAACAACATCCCAACACAGGAACATAACATGATGAGTCTTACACCAGCTAAAAAGTAAAACTTATTTTACCACCCTTTCATCGAGCCATGAAAGAAGCATCGATCTCAGAGCATAAGGAGGATCTGTAGAGTAAATTTATACTAATATTTTAAACGCTGCAGAGGTATAGATGGGACTATGAAGAGCCCATCCTTCCATCGTTTTTTTTTTATGAACAAACTGACTGTCAGATGAAGTCTATTTGCCAAGAAACACTGCACTCTACTGTACAAACTGTAATGTAATCCCTTTGCTTTGGCTCTGGGTTAGGTGCCCTGATAACCTTATAAAATATTAATTACTACAAAAAGCCTTCAATATTAGATCAACACACACATCCTTCACACAAGCCATGCTTCTGGTTCAAAATATTCATTTTCTGAAATCAAATCACTGATTACTCATACTAGCAGGGTCACGCTGCCAGTAACTCGACCACCTGCCTCACTGAGTGTGACACAGAGCCAGCCGCCTTCTATCCAATATACCCCTCTCCCTTATATTCCAATCAATAATCAGGTTGGGATGCAATTAGCACGTTGGAAGGGTCGCAGAAGTCACGTGACGGATCAATCGAAGGGGATGGTGGCACACTCATTGAGGTGATTTACAGCCCAACAGTTTGTCCCACGCTCAGTCTGAATCCGTGCCGTCTATCTTCTTTATACGAACCTTTCAAGGCTGGAAATATGCATCTGTCAAACGTCCCCCATTACTCCGGCTGCCTGTCACACCTGGGGCAGCTCACAACCAAGCGGAAAAAAGAAAGACGGAGTGTAGCTGTCAGCGCAGAACCCTCAGTGGACAGAAAAGGCACCGGGTCTCCCATTTCTCCGACTCTAATTTCCTCAAATTGCAGATATTTTTGCAGGTCTCTGGCTGAGTGCTGGGTTAATGACAGAGACTCTGTCAGGCAAGTAGCTGAGGCAGCTTCTTTTTGCTCCAGATAAGATCATGCTTTGTTTTATATCAAGAAATTGTACACCGCATCCCCTGCCATATATACACTGCACAGCATGACTAAAGCAATACTTCTCTAAGCTGATGTTTTTCTACAGCTCAAAGTAAAAAATGTGTTGTTAATCCCACATCATGCCTTTTTTTTTCAGTGTTGAATGTTGCAGTGCCTGCTAAATGGCACAAATCCCTCAAAACTGCAACACAGTGACTCTGCAGCTGCAGACCGATGCTTATCTAGTAAAATAAGAAAGTTTTTCTGCGTGTGTCCTCCCCATTAAAGTGCAGTTTCAGCCCCTGCTGTGAATATTTCCACTGCAGTGTCTGGATGTTCTCTCACCTCAACAACCAGTGTCTTTTCACATCACAAAGCTATTTCTCTCGTTTCTCTTCACAGCCCAAGAGAGTACTGCAAACTATGTCATGAATGAAATATAAGCACACCGCTGTATTACTTATGAGACCTAACACAACTTTGCTCAGAGCTATTTTCGGATTTCATTTAAATTCATCAGCGCGATGATTATTCTTATACCACAGACGTGGCCGATGGGGCATTGGTCCTTGAGAAAATGTTAGCTAAAGATGAACTTCAAAGATTACTTATCAGCACAGGCCACCTTTCAACTCTGCAATAATTAAACATCAATCACGGGAGTAAAAGCCATCTTGCAAAGCCTCACTAAAGTTGTCAAAACCACCAAGAGACATGATCTAAGTGACAGTAATGTGCTTGCTGTTGAATTTCAGATGAAACATTTCATTGTCCTTTTTGTTTATTTAAACTTCAAAGGATGGAGCGTTGCTCTTGGGAAATCCCCAAGTCAATTGTTAATATTCTAATTGAGAACCGAACAAAGAAATCTTAACAAATTTACAAATTAATTTAAATTTAAAAAGCATGCCATTTTGAAAGCGAGTTGATTTAATAAGCACTAAATATCTATAACTGTCAATTATCACATCCCACATTTTCTTCCTTCAACAAGGAGACCAGATCTAATAAAAGGGTTTTTTCACTGTTTTCTGTGCGCACAGATTCACAGCTTGTGGCAATTAGTCAGTATAATTAAACATTTATTCAATCATCTGAGTTTCTTTGACTTACAAAGGGTCTGGAGATGAGAACAAACCATGTTTCATTCAAAGACTGATAATAGTAACTAAAACAAAATCTCTCAGATCAGCCTCTGTGGCTCCAGCTTCAGCTCAGTTCTGGGAGGATGCCAGCTTCAGATCAATAGAGAGTCCGCTTGTCACCTGCTGATGTGTGAACACTTCAGCTCACGCTTCTGCAACTCTTCAATCACTTTCTACCACCAGCTTTGACCGGTGAAAGAAATACCTTCTGCCTATCACTCTTTTTTTTTACCCCATCTCTGCTTTTATAGCTGAAGGTGTAACCTGAAAAGCTTTGCCAGAATGCCTCACTTTCAGTCAGAAAGTGGAAATATCTGAAGCTGTTGGTGTCACAACTTACAAAAAGCACCTCTTGATGAAAATAAATGTGTGTTCTCTCACAATGATACAAAATAAGTTAGCACCCACTGTTCCTTTTTTTTTTTTGAAATAGTCAGAGCTCCACTTCAAATTCATCACGGCAAACAGAGCGAGGAGAAACTACAAATGTAGAGAAATCAATTTGTTCACCCTAAAAAGCAAGCAATCAGGTTTTTTTTTATTTGTTTTGTTTTGTTTTCCACTGTGTTAGACCCTCAGTTTGAAGTGAAAAATAACAGAGAGGGACTTACCTGGGCTCCTGGGTGAACCTGGTGCTGTCTGTAAAAGATCCTATCTCCCTGTGGGGCAGAATCACAGAGGAAGAGGAGGAGGTGGGAGGGACAGCGAAGAGAGGAGGTGAGGGAAGCAGGCGAGAGAGAGTGCCTGTGGATGCCCGAACGAGAACCGCAGACAGAGAGGAGAGAGCAGTGATAGCTGTGCTCTCACACAGCGCACCGATACACTGAAGGGGATGTGCTGGCTCTGGGAGGTGGTACATCTCAGTCAAATGACATCTGCCCCTCTCTTAAAAACCATTGGCTAAGAGGTATGATTTCCTAATAAGCCATCCCCACTGTCTCCAGGAGAACACACCCACTCCTTTTTTCCGCTGCACATTTATGCAGATCCATGCACTTAACTCACATGCATTGATATTTTTTCCCTCTTCTGCACAGAAGCCCCCCTCCTCCTTCTTTTTTGTCCTCTCATTCCTCCTTCAATTCTCTCACTAAACACTTTCACATCTCTTCATTCTCTGAGGTGCATTTTTTTTTTCACCATTGTTACAGGAAGTGGATTTGTCTTTTAGCTCAAAATTGCTTTCCCATACAGTCTTGTCTTGTTTTAAAATATTCTTTCAGCCTTTTCAGAAAAGATCCCCAAAGCTGGAAATCAACAATTGGCTTCTCCATCTATAATATTGACTTTTTTTTTAAACTGTACCCCAAAATTATAAGGAATTCCTTATAATTAATACAATGCATTCAATTTAAAATACACGGAGCAAGTTAAATTCTGCATTTTTATTGCAGAATTTAAATTACTGTGGCAAACAAATCATATTATATGCAATTAGTTTACTAACCACCACTAGTGTGCAACTGTTTCTCACCTTTTCTAAAGTGTGGGTGGGAAAGTGACCACATTGTTCGATCTAAATCAATTTATGACTTTGAGTGGTATTACTGAATGGAATGAGCAATTATGAGTAATATCGCCTACTCACACACCCATTATTATTGAAAAAAATAGACTTTGGAATAGAATGTTTTCTGTGTAGAAAAAAAAAGCATTTTTAGTTGGTCATTATATATATTTTTTTTTTTAAACTGACGATTACAACACAAATTTTAATAGGTAAAAATATATTTTAGATTACTTTAGTTTAATTTTCTTGCAGGGTACTTTTTTCCAGGCTTCTTGTTCTTTTAGGTTCTTTCACAGGTATTTTGGAATTAGGTCAACATAATGTTGTTATTTAGGTATTTGTTTAAAGATTTGGTTGGTAAAAAAAAAATAATTTGCAGTTAACAAACTAATAAAGACTCATATCGTAAAGGAACAGTTTGGGCCATTTGAAGTGGATTTCTGGGAAAGGCTATAAATAATTATCTTACTTGTTGCCTCCCTTTGAAGAAACAGAGTTGAAGTTTTACAGGACTAATGAGCTGATTGTTAATCCAAGCTGGGTTTACAGTAAAATACATCGCTGCTGTCTCAGAATACCTCCAAATTGCAAGATTTTTCTTGTGGTTTAATCTAATTTTGATTTAATCAATTTTACATCACAGTCACTTTTGCATTAGTTGTTTATGTGGAATGCTATGATTATTTGTGAGAACAAAAAGTGGCAGCAGCAGCTAGCTGTAGCTCTGGTGCAGTCTACTTCCTGCAAGAGCATCAAAACATTTCTGCCAGAGTAACTGTGCAATGTAAAAACTAATGGAGGCGTTAAGGTTTGTAAAATAGCTTCTGAATAAACAACCATGACATTTTGTTGACTGGCAACAGCAATCAGTTTTGAAAATGGCTCCACTTGGACCAGCCATTATTAGCTTGTCAATACAGCCTGAGCAGCAAATTATTTTTTTGTTTGGAAAAAAATGACAATTTTGGTGGCTGCTTTTTTTAAACCCAGTCCAGAAACGTAAGTAAGAAATGAATAATGAGTGTTACCTTTTAGTTTTTATAAACTTTTCAGTTGTTCTTTGCCTTTCAGCTGTTTTGCAGGATATTGCAGACATCAAAATATACATTTGAAAACATTTTCAAAATACTATGAAAGCCAATGAAAGTCAATGATCATGTTTCATGTCTAATTAGTACAGGGTTGTAAAAAATGTACAAAATATATAAAAAAATAAATAAAGTATAAAAATAATAAAGGTGTATGTTGAATTTTAAACTTTGTAAGTTGGATTCTAAATGTTTTTGCTTCCTCTTGATTTGGTTTTAGGCGTGCTCATTTTTTATTATTCTATGACCATAAAACACTGCCATATAAATAAAATAGGGCTGAAATATTCATTTAATTGTACTTTAGCCATATTGAATAACAATCACTTTATAACAAAACATGTCTCATTGTGTTCCAATGTTTCAATTATCTGCAGCTATAAGCTGAATTATAGGTAAACCAGGTAATTTAATGTCATTTAGGAGGAAAATCACATAGTAAATTTCAAAATTATTAAAATGTTTAAAAGACTGCCAGGTTAATAATAGGTTTATGCCTAAAGTTTTCACTGTAAAAGTCTGGCAGAAAATAAACCACAATAAAATAAATAAATCATTTCAGGAGCACAACTTTTAATCTGCAAACAAAACACATAATTTCCGAAGTAAAACCTTTGATTTGCAAACAAAACATTTGCATAGTTTGGCAAATATTGTTTGTTTGCCCAGGTTTTGGCTCTGCTGCTGAGGTTTTTATTCTGACAGTCATGTTTGTGCTTCTGCCGAATTTCTTTATTTTTTTTTTTTTTGCTTGTGTGCTGCCTGGTTTGTTTGCCTCTGATTTTGACTCAGATGTCTTGGGTGGGAGGGTCTTTTTAGACCCCCAGCAGAGATTCAGACCCTGGACAGTCTTGCTGCGAGGGGACGATGCTAACATGTAGCTGAATCTGCTCAGATGGAACCAGAATCCTATTTAGTTTTCTTTCCTCTCTTAAAATACTAATTTATTTCACCAGCTGGGTTCTTGTGACTGCTAAACACATCTTGTAAGAAAAGATGTTTCTGGACAAAATGCAATAAGTTATGATTGGCAAAAGACATATTTTCCATTTAACAATACAATATACTGTTTTCACTAACTGAACTTTATTTTATGTATGCATCTGTTAATCAAACTTAATGATTTGTAGATGTGTTGAAACAAACATCATTCCCCTCAAGTATGAGTTTAGTATGAGGAATCACTGTGTTGAAACACAAACTGTGTGCTTCTCGTGTTTTGTAAATGCATTTTTAAAAGACTTTTGTTTGACCCGTACTTTTCTCCCTGACCCACTGAAGGGTAATTGGCTGCGCCACTGATAATCCCTTTGCGTTTTTGTCATTCTGCCCTGACATCCCTCCTGCCATCACATCCCATCACTAAAGCAGAAAATAGCCAGGATATTCAGTATAAATTTCTAGCTCTTGCTAGCTCTTTAGTAACAAAAAAATAATGTACCTTTGATAAGAATTGCTTTTTCAGAACAGACGACACATAACGGAGTTCTAAAGGAAAGGAATTATTTTAATTAATCTGACAGCTAAAGAGACTTTCTAGTCTGTAGGTGCAGGGAGGGCAAACCATTTCGATTTTGAAAGAGTAAGTTTGCTAATTTATGAAGTGAAGAGTGAGGCAGTGAATGAAAAAAATATAATCTAAGCTATCCTCCAGTGTCATCCCATCTCATTTGTTATCATTAGGAACTTCACTTTGAGCTTTGCAAGTGACTCGGCTGTGTGACTGTAAGTTATTCCTTTCTTGGGGTTCTCCCTCACAAACTTGTGCATGTACAGAGCTCCCGTTGCTACACAGACCGTAAAACACATTCTGTCACAAACTGAACAGCCACATACCAAATCGAAATCTGGTGATGGCATTAATCCTGACAGTAAATTCAAATCACCCAGTGCTGGTGCAGCTGATAGCTGACTCATTGCATCTCAGCCTCAGGATGCTCTTTTCTAACCATGGAAACACAGAGCACTATGGCTGGCTGCCTGCAGTTTGCTATCTGATTTTGCATAATATTTAAAGCTCTTCTTTCCAACTACCAATCAGGCTTTCTATCAGGTCGCTTGTCTGTTTGGGCTTTGAAGCATTTAACCTCAAATGTCAGTGTCGGCCAGAGGCATGCTCCTGGATCCATATCTTTAAATGACTTTGGTTAAAATCACTTATCATAGTAAGTACTATTGGTGCTTAATGCTGTCAGTCTCTGAGTAATGAAAAAGATCATTAATTTTCTTGCCAGCTATAGTAAAAGAGATAACTTGTCTACCTCTTAAATAGAACATGTCACCTACCCTGTGACATTTACAGGCCTAATTAAACTTAAGCCAGGCTGCATGTCAACATGACACAACATCAAACAACGAAAGAAAGAAAGAAAGAAAGAAAGAAAGAAAGAAAGAAAGAAAGAAAGAAAGAAAGAAAGAAAGAAAGAAAGAAAGAAAATTGGTTTTGACATATCTCAGTAATAGTTCCTTCTAATCAACTGCAAAATTTAACAACTTAAAGCGACAGGAACCCGGTGCTGAAATGTTAGCGTTTGATCTTAAATGGTAGGTGAGAAGAGCTATTGTGCTGTCAAAAGATAAATAAATAAATAAATATGTGGCAAAAAATTTAATTTTCCTTTACCACACCATCCTTTTAGTTCCAAGAGTGAACGTCTTTCAGACAGTGAACACAGCTGCATGTTACCAGAACATTGGGTGGTGGATTTTCTCTGTACAGCTGCCAAAAGGCACCTTATGTGTATCTGTGAGAATCCTGCGAGTTGTACAAAGCAATAATTTTTGATGCGGCTGAAATGAAAAAGCTGAACCTTGTGCTATAACAGCAGATCCTCCTGTTTGAGGAGGGTGGAGAGACTTCCAAAAAGCTCAACTTTTGGACAGTTTGTTGCATTTTATTGTTCGCTGCCACAGGCAAAAAATAAAAAATAAATCATGCTCTTGCTTGTGACAATTTTTCTTTCTTTGCCATTCAAATTTTAGCCAAACCATTACATGTATAACTGAGTATTCTCACTTCGAGATGGTTGCCACAGTTAATTACTATTAGCTAGACAAAAATGATCAATACTTAGTAAAATTTAGAGCTATTAAAAGGGACATATCCTGCAAGATCCTCTTTTCTAGTCATTAAATACATTTAGCTGTGTACTTGGAGTCAATAGGATCATTGAAGTTCCACTTTATAGACCCAAACTGAATATTTCAAATGTGAAAAAAAAAGATTTAAAAGCAGGATATGTCTCATTTAAGCTCAGATTTGTCTTATAGTAGCTGAGAAGCATCTTCAAAACAAACTCCTAAAATCTAACGTTGCATTGCATTTTGCCTAATTTTGTTTAAAATGTTTGACCAAACCAGCTACAAATCCCTCCGTTCTAATCATAACTGATCTTAGTCTAAAATTTAGCATGAAACGAAGCAAGCGAGGACTGCCAGGCCTTAATTTATTTAGAGTCATTAGGGACTGCAACAAACATCACGATGATCTGACAAACGGATGATTGTGTTGTGTGTTTTTTCCTGGGAGAACTAAAACTTGCTCTTTAATGTCAACAATAATGAACGGAAATTTGGTGAGTCTGAATTCTGAAGTGTATTTTTGTTGTGTGAAGCTTTAAAACTTTCACTTTTAACTTATGTTTAACAGCATTCATTTGGATTTCTCATTTTATGCATTGTTGTTATTTATGCTCTGAATTACACTTCATGGTGACTGTTTTTCGCACTTAATCTTATATTTACTTGCTGCAGACAGAAATCATTTATTGGCCAAATCAAGTACAAAGTATCTAGCACTTTGAGTTTAATGCTTTACGTCTTTAGCCCTGATCAAATAAACTAAACTAAAGCCATTGGACTTTTCAGTTCAGTGGGGCCAGTCTCATCAATAAGTAGAAGTACATCACATTTTGTTACTACTCGCTTTATTGTTTTCAGTGTATAAATTAACTCCTGCAATTGCGGTTGTTTTTTGCACCAGCAGCAGCCATCCAGAACAAATGCACGGCCGCTGCTAAGAAAGTTCAAGGGGGTCATCAAAACGGCAACATAAACAGCATTTACTTTATTTTATTTCATTGCATTTTCTGGGCTTATTCTAAAGACTGTAATGAAAACCATGGTGGCAAGAGACAGTGAGTAATTGCAAGCTTGGCTGTGTTATCTACTACAGCTGAGAGTATTAGGAGAGGGGTAAGCTCACCCAGAAATGTTGTTCCTATTTACATTTAGACTAGCCATTCTCAGAAGCCAAACACTCTCTCCCTCATGAAAGACTTAACAGTCTTTTAATGTTCTGTTGAAGGACGGAGTCACATGACTGATAAGCTGAAGTTCAAGACTGTGTACAGGATGGTGGTGGACTTTGTTAAAGAAATGCAGGTATAATGTATAATTTAGCTCCCCAAAGGGCTCTTATTGTTTTTCAGAGACATATTAAAAGCAGCTTGCAGAGTCGGCGGGGTTGATAAGTGCAATCCATCATCATAAATAACTGCTTTTACATTTTTACAAGTACTATTTATAAGCTCATCCATAATCATTGCAGATGCAATCACATCACATTATAATCTGTCCTTCCAGAAACATCTTCCCCAGCCCTCCAAGTTTCATCACAGCTTTTTGCTTTTTGCTTGCAGGTGATGAGCGGTAAAGTCTATTATCAGCTTTTCTGCCTTCCCGTTTTCAGAAAGTTGTGTCAGTGCTGTTTGAGTGACAAGAAAATCTGATTAAGTACTTTCCATAAGCAGCTAAAATAAAATGACAAATACTCAGCTTGACCAGGCCGCATAGGCCGCGTTAACCCTGGAAGAAAGATGCTTATAAAATATGTAACAGTTTATAAAAACTTAAAAAGACTCTATTGGACTCTAAGATATGGCAAAACGTGGCAGCATAATTTCTTTGCATCTTTTATCATGCTTGTTGCTGTTCTTAGTCTATTCCTTCCATTGGATGCACTTGAAGGCTTTGTTAAAATATTCCACAACTTCCATCTTTCTGTTGCTATGGGACAAAGATGCAAAGCAAAAACTGTGATGTATTGGTAATACACTGTTGCCTAGATTAGCTAAATTTCCTTTATATATTTTGCACAAATAGCCTACCACGTAAAAACATTTATATTCTCACAATTTACTTGTGCTTCTGTATATTCAGTGCTTTAAAATTGCTCTTCCATACTTTCAATATGGCACATTAGCTCCAGCTTGCAGATTTGCTCATTATGTCT
Organism: Cynodonichthys magdalenae; assembly: GCA_031762555.1. Classification (NCBI taxonomy): domain Eukaryota; kingdom Metazoa; phylum Chordata; class Actinopteri; order Cyprinodontiformes; family Rivulidae; genus Cynodonichthys; species Cynodonichthys magdalenae. The sequence goes on from JARVJO010000061.1 coordinate 8,127,111, forward strand.
GAACACAATAAAATATGTCACCCCGCTAAATGCAGTCACAGAAGAATATGTTTTTTTTAAACATTCTGAAAACAGCAGGGTGGTATATTTAGGCTCAGCATCAGTGAGCTGTAATTTGTAGGCTAAGACACAGATATCTCTTTCCTGAGTGTGAACGATTACAAATGTGTTTACAGGGGAAGATACTGTAGGCATTTTAATTAATCCAATGTACCAGAAAATTATTTCTATTAAATAGCCACTCTGTCTTTACTAGGGCATGAGTGCCTGTGAATTTAAATTTCCTCCCTTTTGTTCAGTGGATTAGTATCCTTTCAGGAAACAGAGCATAAAACATATTAGGCCTTCAGAGCATGAAATGGTTCAAATGTCTGGAAACGCTATTTGTTTCTAAACATTTGTATTTTTTTTTATTTTCAATAACATGAAATTATAGTATTTATGGAGCATTATTAAAATGTTTCAATTGGATAACCCCAATAAAATAGGGTTTTATATACATGCAAGTCATCTGATTCACACAAATACCAGTCCCAAATTTCAAAAACAGGAAGACATGATCAGTTTTTGAAATCAAAGATTTCTTTATTTTTTTAATAAAAGGGTTAATTTGGTCTTTGGTTTAGGTAATGTATATTTAAAATATTTCATAAAGGGGTTGGTGAGACTGCAAGTGGAGCACAAAGTAAAAATAACCAACTAAATTACAGCATTGTTGTTCAGTTCTTAGCCAGGAAATTTACCTTCTTACTTCCTATTTATTGGTATAAAAAAAAATTCACACTTCCTGTTTGTTATCACGAGGCATCAAAAGAAACGTCTGAATGCAATGTCAAATTCCAGCAAATCTTATTGTTATTAATTTGGCCCAGCTCAATGACTTGCAAAAACATTGTACCTCTAAAATAATCAATTATTCATTGAAAAGCTGTAAAGAGAGAAAACATAAGTATTTGGGGATGAAAATGTCAGTTATGTGTTTATCTTTCAGTTTGGTATTCAGTCTCATTTGAATTTTAGGCAGCATCGAACCTCTTGGTTAAGTCAGTGTGGGAAGCCAACACTTCAACTGTGATGAAAAAAAAACTCATGGTAAACCTGAATGTTAATGTTAATGATATTTTTAAATTACATTTTAGAATTCACAGAAAAGAAAACAATTTCTGTTTATAAAACACAAACAATGATTGTCCTTTCTTTGTACATTTGATCTCTCCACCCTCAATGCCCTGTCCTGTAAAAAATATTGTTTTAATCAAGGTCCCTATAGAACTTTGGTCCTATTGACAGATTCAGCTGCCCCCCATTCTCCCATGACAGTTTCCGGACAACTAATTGCCCCTTTATTTCATTTCTAATACATCCTCCCATAAGAGTTTGGACCTTTGCAGCATTCACAGTTCCTCCTGTTCTGTTCTGCTGTGAGTGGCTAACCTGAGCTTAGCTTCTGTGTGAAGAGACAGATTGACAGGTGAAAAAAAAAAAACAACTGAGGAGATGAGCTGTGATAACATGACAGGGAGTTAGCACCAAACAAGCCTAAACACACACTGGAGAGAAACATCAAATATGACACACCAAGAGTTCACCTGGAAACAAAGCATTGTGGTTGACCGTGTTAGATAGAACAAGTCCCTCCTGAATTCCACAGTGAAGCATAGAAGAAACACCACAGTCTTTTTTTTTTTATTCTGTTCATTTCCAGCCGCTGTGCAAAGCAGCATGTAAGTGCACACATACAGTACGCCCACATATGCATTCAGCGTTTCCTGTCTTCCATGCAAACCCATTCCCTCACAGTAACCCATGATGTAACACTAAATTAGGAATTGCACTCTGTTTCCTTCCATTTCTTCCTTCACAGATGGTTTATTACAGAATCTGTTTTAGGGCTCATGTTTTGCACCTGACAACATTTACCATTAGCATTAATAGATCACAATATAGTCTACAGCCATCCTGCGGTGACACACTGCTGGAGAAACAAATGTGACGTCTGATTCTGAAGATGTCCATTTATATATTATAGACTTAAATTTCAGAAAACACCCTCATAGTGCGTCTTTGCACTGCCAAGGCAATTTCCTAAGGAAAAGGGTGGTAGTAAATATGGTTAATGTGCTGAGGAGGCAATGTTACACCAACATAAAGAAGACATGAGATGTGATTCTTCCCACAATTGGGATGTAAAATCCTGGATCATAAACTAGGCTTGGATGAGACTAACCACCAGAGAACTGCGAAAATAAAAAACTACAGGGGCAACATATTTAAACTGAAATAAATCTGTTTCACATCAGTTAAATGTTGCTGAAACACTTGTTACTTTTGTGAGGATTTTCTGCCAAGTTAAACAGTAGAACCGTCAACTTGTCCCAATTTAAAAGCGGATCAGAAATAATGCATACTGCTCAGTCAGCACCCCAGCAGGTTAACATTGAAAAACTCTACAGGGTAGAAAATCTCAACAGAGACAAAAGAAACCAGAGAGGTAACATATCAGATGTTACCACATGTTTTTTGTAGATAAGGAGCAACAGTTTGAAGTTTATATCGGAGGTAAAGTGATTAATATAAACTTCAAACATCTCATTGTACTGCACACCTTTGTCAAGAATGAGTTAGTACTTTAAGAAGAGAGGATCATTTTATCAGGAAATGCTAATCAGTGTGGAATTTCCTGTTTTTATTCCAACATCATTTATACTTTTCTTTGGATTATGGAGAAAAACATCAACTTGACGTCTGATACAGTGGCACATAAACTTTAAAGACTTGACGAACTTTGTCCAGTTTGAATACCACAGACAGTGCATTGTTTGCAAACAATCAGTCATGAACTCTACCGTTTGTCAAAATATCCAACATAGGTATTGAATTTTTCAGACATCCTGCTTGCATCCCTCAATCCACCTGAATAAATGCAGTGATTAAAGGTCACGGCAGAAGTAGAACATGCCCTCTTTTCAGCTGTCCTGGGTAATCCTGTTGACTTCTTAGGAACGGGAAAAGGCGACCCTCTAAAACTAGGTTTATAGTTGACGCGTCACACAGGGGTGCGTGCCAATAGTGACACAATGTCCACGCCCCTGCACATTGGCCCCACACGGTGTTCCGGCCCGTGGTGGTGCACCTCCAAAATTTTGTAACTCTACAAAGGCTGCGCCTGCCACACACCATTCAAATAGTTTGTCTATCAACCTTTTGCTTTCCTACTTACATTTTCACAAGTTATAAAGTGTACTTCCACGTGTCCTTTTGGAGAAATCTACAACAATGTAAAAAGTCAAGTATAAACAACTCTACCACTAGCGAGGGTGCTTACACTCCAAAGCGCGACTATAACTCGGCCTTTAAAAGGGGACATATCATGCAAAATCCACTTTTTTAGTCGTTAAATGCATTTTGTTGTGGAGTCTTTCAGAGTGCAGAAAATGTGATTTTAGTCCCTCTCAGTGTTCCATGGATAACTTTAGATTCTATTTGGATCTGAAGCACCTCATTTGGATTTAAAGAGACAGCCTCAAAACGAGTTGATCAGAGACAAACCTCAGCAAAGGTGTGAAAGAGGGGTTTGTGGAGTTACAATAAGGAGGAGTTCAGACCAAAGCATTGCAGTGCCACTTTATATAGACCCCATATGTCTCCTTTAAGGTTAGGAATTTAGGCCACTGTCACCAACTCTAGAGGAGCATTCCTCTTTAGTTCTAATATTTTGTTTTGCCACATCCATGTAATACAGACCATTGTGTCAACTTACCTAATATGAAACATGACTAACTTAAATAGTTGTTTGTCGACACCGTTCTGTTACCATCCACAAAAAGATGTATCCATATTAACCCAGAAAAGATTAGGGTAAGGATATGTTAAATGGTCGTATTCACCTATTGTCTTATCTACTACTCATTTACAGGTCACAGAAAACTGTTGTTTACACTGAAAAAGTTGTCCATCTAACCAAGTCTTTCAATTTTTATCAAATCAAAAAGTATTTTTATCTTGTTTTGAGACTGATATACTAAGCAAGAGCAGAACATGTTAGATTAATAACCATGTTAGCCTGGAAAGGTTCCTTTTTTCAAGAAGTCTTGCCAAATGCAATAGTCTTACTGCACTGGTGGATTATTTCATTTAATTTGAGAAGATTCAAACTATCATCTAGTATTTTAAATTTACTTTTAGATGGTTCATTTTTGCAGTGCATCTCCAGCAGTCTCTTTACTGGAGGTGTTGTACCCTGGACAAGTCACTAGACCTTCACAGGGAAACATAAAGACAAACAATCATTCACACTTCACTCTTACTAAAGACATGCATGATTTTGCTCTGTGGGAGAGAAATGGAGTAGTCAAAGAAAACCCACATATGCACAGGGAGAACATGCAATCTCCACCCAGAAAAGACCTGAGACCAGAAGGCAATCCTGCAACCTTCTGCAGTTACACAGTACTTTTATAGACATGTAAACTGTTCAAAGCCCTTTTAAACTGCAAACCATATTCAACCAGATGAAGAACATTAAATGGCTTTCTCAAATACCAACCATTGCTGAACCACCCACTCACCCAAAATAAATGAATAGGTCATGTTTCATCGACTAATGAAAACAAGATTCGATGTCAAAAGAAAGTTGTTTATTATTGTTGCCTCACAGGGTCTCTTTTTTCACATTTTGGTTGTGCAGAATTTACAATTTCAACCTATGCTGCCTGTGATTTTTCTGTGGATTTTATTTTATTCACACAGTTGAAAACCATTAAAATTAAATGATTGATAATTGGGCTGAATATGGGACCTCAAGGCAATTATCTTTAAGAGGGCCTAAAAAGTATATATACATACATTATATATATATATATATATTATATATATATATATATATATATACATACCCAAGCAGTTTAAGGTACATAAATGTATTAAATTATTTCAATTGTTAGGAAATAATTTGTGTTGGAAAGTAAAAAAAAGTCATACTATTTATTTCAAGGCTTTTATTTAATATTTTACATAAAAGTTTTATAATTAGATAATCTCAGACCTTGCTTAAATGTGTTTAAAAGGGTTCAGGTCTGCTATAAAAAGTACCAGGCTGCTTCAGGTACAATAACAGTTAGAGGTGTAAGAAAAATAACTTTAAGAGTATCACCCCAGTGGCAAGTCCTTGTACTCCCAAAATAATACAATAGAGTACATTTTAATTAGAATGTGTGTATCAGGGTTGGCTTATCCCACACACTTTCAAACTAACTGGTTAACTAAATCACTGACTTACCGTCTTCTACCTTGTGTCATATTTACATATTAGGGGCATAGCTCTTCAAACTTAAGCTAAATACATGAGTTAGTATTACCTATAAAAAGGACAGTCAATAATCTTCCACCTCCTCGACCCATGAATGTAAGTTAACCCCAGCTGTGCACTGACAGCCATCTCCCTCAGTGTCTGGCAAGATTTGTTCCTTCAATCTGAAAACATGCAACTCGCTGACAGAAGACAGATGGCGTTCAACATGCTGCACAATCATGAATTCTCTTAAGAGCTGACATTTTTTAACTTGTCCACCATTTCATTATTCATAAAGAACTCACCACAAAGAGTGTGATTGCTGCAATTTACTGCCTATTGAAGCCTAAAGGTAATACAATTTAAGCTTTAAGACAGCGTATTAATGACTCATCAAACTTAAAAACCCTACCATGACATATGGCTAATGCAGATTCAGAGAAACCATTAAACTATTGTCATTTCCTTCTATTTCATCATAAAAGGCGCCATTCAGCTTGAAATAGCTTTCCCCTAATGGAGGACGTTGGGTGCGATGTAAAAGGTTTTTTTTTTTTGTGACAAGGCTGTGCAAGTTGTTGAAAGGCAGGCAGTGACATGAGAGAAAACAGGAATTTCACCTTCAGTTAATTAAAGCATGGGAGTATTTCGTGCTGAATATTTTCTTGTAGTGACAATGACCCAGCACGAACTAACCAAAATCTGACCCCCCCCCAAAAAAGAAGTAGTTTGTGATTCAAGTTTCTCTTGTGTTCAGACAAGGAAACAATTGCAGTACTTGTTTTTTTCCTTTATGGTTCAATATGTTGAATTAAAATTTTTCTCAAGAGTTTATTTGTTTTTTTGATAATAGGCAGGTTAAAATAACTTGACCACAGTGTGTCAAATGAGCTAGTAAAAACAAGGACTTTAATTCAGCAATCTCAAATTATGCTGTTTCAGAACCACTGCTATTTTTTTCTGCTGAAACAATGCAGCGTGGGTTCTTAGTTTCGGAGCAGCCTCATGACACCTCCAAGAGCCATTTGTAATTATGCCTCATAAGGTTTGCATTTGTAACTCTCTGCATGTGTAGTAAGATGAAGGGAAATTATAATAGCTGAATTTTAATCTGATAATGGCCAGAACAGCTGCTAAAGGGGGTAAAACAGGGAATGGAAGAGCAAATAGCCACCAGATAGGCAAGATAGAAGGGGACTATGACGATGGCAGTCTCTTTGTTCCCAACTTTCAATGCACCAAAGGCTCCATTCTTTCTCAGTCTGAGGTTCTTTGCCTCCATCAACAGCATAGATAAGTGCAAGTCCCACAGAGGACTGAAGGAAGAAACAGATTAGAGAGAAAATCTGATGCGCAGAAACGTCAGCTGTTCCCCAGGGACAAAGGAGAACTGGTTTAATGTCAGCTCTACACCTCGTCACTCTGACAAGAGTAGTTTCAATGTGTTAAAAAAGGGCACCAGTAAAGTAAAACAGTTTTTAAAAATGGCTGTAAGTGTGTTTTATTAAGAAATTGCAAAAAATGAACAGGAAAGACAATAAAAATGTGAATTATCAGTATTATTTTTGTCATTAAAAAGATCAATTAAACTTGTGTCAGGGGTTCAAATCAAGATCAAGGGTGCATTCACACCTGACACATTTGGTCCACTTTAAACGGACCAGAGTTCGTTTCCCCCATTGGTCCGGACCTTTTATGCAGGTGTGAACACAGACCGGCCTCAAACTGAACCAACTACAGGAAACATGCATCTTTTTGGACTTCACGAGCTACCGTTGCTAAGCAACATTAGCCCTCCAGTGTTGCTGATGCTAACACTGCGCTACAAAAATAATGAGCCGTTGTGGGTCAGGGAATGCAGAGCATCTTGTCTCCTTTAGGTTGCGGCACACATTTGACAACGCTGTTCCAAAATTAATAACAGCATCATCTTTATTTCTGGGTCTGTGCTCTGTCCTGCCCCCTTAATTTCTGTCCAATGGGAGCAATGACCGTCACCTGCGTGGCTTTGTTTGTAATTTATAGTCCACAATGTGAATACAAATTACACCAAAGAAAAAAAAATAAAGTCTGCTGTTTGGTCCGGACCAAACAAGTGGACCAAAGGACTTTCCTGGTGTTAAGGATTACTTAAATGTTATAAAATTGCTCAAATAACTGGTTGAGACTCTGTATAAGTTGGCCCCTAAAAAGTTAATAGAAACATAAAGTGTTTGAGGCCATTAGGCTCGCCCTGATTTTGCCTTCACATTGAGGAACATTAATAACTATAAAAATTCATGAAGGTACAGCTGTTGTAATCAATTCTTGTACTTTAGAAGTGCACATATTGATCCTGCAGGTACTTAATAATTTGGATCTGTGTGTAGCAGACCGAAATCCAGCCTCAGGAAGAGGCTTGCATGATATTTAATCTAAAGATTTGTAACAGATGTGAAATCATAGAGCAAAGCTAATGAGGCAAAACTTCCTGCCTGGAAACGACACACCGATTTGTTTCCACTGGTGATTTTAAAGGTTTGTAATGAATTGATAAAACCATAATGATGACACATAACCACAGACTTTCACTTTCTGTCTTATGTTTTGCAAATCCAGCAGCCAGTCATGTAAAATGAAGGCAGTCAACACCAAACAGTATGTAAAACATGCATCAACTACAGTATGTTGAGCAACAATAAAGAGCTTAGAGGTAAAACAAATGGAGGTGAGGGTTCCTAAAATGTTCTGAATCCACATGGGGAACTCAAAATCTCTTATTTTCTCTTGTACCCTGCTTCAGCCAGTCAACTCACTAGAGTTGTTTATTTTTTTTATTTTTAACTTTTCTTCCACTACTCTGAAACCACTTGAACTGGTTTAAAAAAATCAAATACCTTGTAAGATTAAAAGTGGTTTCCATTCTTTTCCATTCATGCATAAATGGCAAAACCTAAAATAATCCTTCTTCAGACCTTTAACTAAACTAATAAAATTGCAAAATAAAGAAGGTATTTGTAGGGTCTACAAAGTCATAAAAATGTGAGTCATTGTGCATCACATGAAGCTTTTGTATGGCTGTATTTGGTATTTGGTTTAACAAAAGCCCAACTTATTACCATAATTTCACAAAAAAACATTCCACTGATCTTGCAAACACTGTTTTACTTTCCTGTCTGAGGACATGAAGAAAACTCAATTTTTGCCTAAATCTAATTCGACCAAATAAACTGATTTCTTCCTTCAACAAATCCTCCTAAGTGCCAAATATAAATTTATTCAAAAGCTTATCCTTGAGCAAATGTAAGATCTTCAGGCATCAGTTTTTCTCAGCTTTTTTCTATCATCTGTTAAAAAAAAGAAATGTGTTGAACCTTTATTTGTCAGAAAAAATAATAATTTATCAAATGAGATGTAAAGTGGTGTGTAAAAAAAAAGTGCTGGAATATCTTGGGGAGGGGCAGGGGCTGAGTATCACAATATAATTTAGTTTCGGCTCTCCATCTTCCACTTATTATAAGGCTTGAGCTGGAACCACTGTCACCACTCTCCCAGGTGACGGACTGTCCATTAACACATCACCTGCAATGGAGAATAAAACTTTACAGCCTGGACATCTTGCATTTATCTGGCCATGTCATAGTGGTTTAGTCCTGGAAGAACCTATATAATGTCTGCAGATGGCTCAAAGATTTACTGGGGCACACATTTTTAAAGCTCTAATAGACTATATTAATTATATGAACAAGTTATCACACATTGGGCTGATTTAATTCAAGATGAACACAACTAATTCATGTTGGTCAAAACAGAAAGGACTATACTTCAGTTAATTTTACAGACAGTCAGGTAAAATTTGATATAATCAGTGTTTGACATGGTATGATGTTAAAACATGGAAGCAGCAGGAAATATGCATTCCTTTAAGGACTTTTTAAAATAATGTTTAGCACACATATAGCACTTTATATTGTGAACAAGCTAACATTTATTATAACATTTGAAAAACCCAAGCTAGTGTAATTATGACAATATCATCTCACATAGCCATTCAGCAAAGAGCACTTCATTACATATAAAAACATCAGGGCTATGGGTACAATGAAAGAAAAAGGCATTAAATTATAGTTTATAAATTCTTCTTGCTATCACCAAGGAAACCTATAAAACAAAGCGATATTGTCACCAATTAAAAATGAACTTTTTCTTGAAATGCACAAGAAAAATCAATATTTGTATTTGTGGTTCATGTGTGCATTCACAACAGATGTCAGCGAAACCACTTTACCGACGCCAACTGTCAGCCCTTTGACAAAAATGCGAGTTATAACCCTGCACTTTCCACCTGCACCACTTCTCCTCTGTTGTTAAGGGGAGCCTATTCAACTGGAATAAAGGACTACATCATAGAAATGCATTATATCCATCAGCACACTTGTTACCTTTGACATTCTCCTGAGTATAGAGCTAAAAGAAGAGGAAAAGAAGATTGACAATCGTATAATGGAGCAAAAATCATTACTTAACTGCCCAACATTATTCATCTTCTATACCTGCTTCGTTTGTTCAGAATGCCAGATATGACAGGGACTCACAGGGTACGTGCCTGGTACTTATGGGTTAAAGACCAGGTAGGATCGCACATGGTACTTACCTGTTACATACTGAGACCAGGCAAAGTGACTTACCTGGTAAATGTGTTATATTCAAAACATAAAAATTATACTTTTACTTATTAACTCCAAAATTTAACACCTCGTTACAAGTTAAAAATTTAAATATGACCGTAACTCATCATGAAAGGAGTTATTTATGCACTCTAAAAAAAACTAGAAAAATTGCATTTCTTGCAAAAATGCAAAGTGTGAATGCCTGCTGCTGAAAGCTTTAGCTGAAAGCTGCTGAATGTAAGCTGAAAGCAACGGCACGATGCATAAATATCATAAAGTGGCAGAAAAAGCATTCAAAGTAGAAAAAAATAGAAGAATAGCAGAAAAAAGTGGAATTTTAGCTGAAATAGCAGAAAAAAGCTAAAAGCTAAAATAGCTGAATTTAGCAGAAAGCAACTGTAGGAAGCATAAATAACT
>JARVJO010000061.1:8137566-8154524 GCA_031762555.1 Cynodonichthys magdalenae
CATTCACACTGATAATAAAGAATAAAGAGAAACGCGATCACAATAGTGTGAATGCCTATAAGGGCATTCACACTGATGAAACGTTGCATTTAATTAACCAAGTTATGTCAACTGGTTCCACTAAACCAAGCTGAGTAAATTACTCAGCCCGGTTTAGTGTAACCAGTTTGGTTAATTAAATTCAATACTTCATTTTTTTAGAGTATGTGTAAATGTATTTTTGCTTTTCCAGTTTTTGTGAGTGATTTTATGGCTTTTATTAACCGAATTTATTCACGTATAATACGATCTTGAGTATAATACAATCATTTTTTGAGCTTAAAAAAAACATGAAAAAAAATCAAATCCTTATGTTATGAGCTGCCACTCATTTCAGACTGACTTCAGGATTTTTCAGCCTTTACGGTGCGCCCTCTGGTGGTGAAACAACATTATTTAAGGAGACGCACTTGTGTGGGCGTGTTTTGCTGCAGAGCTACAGAGGACGAGCAGCGGAAGTTTCCGGTTCCTTGTGTCACTAAAAAAAAAAAAACTATCTGCTCCCAGAGCAGAAGCCAGTTAGTTAATTACGCAGGGTTACAAAAAAATTTTTTTTTGAAAATAGTTTCTCTTTTGACAATTGATTTATTACAAACATCCACTACTGAATCTAAAAATAACATCCATTTCTATCAATCAGGTCACGTTTTATTGCTAAGTTTATTTTTAAATCTGAGTTTTTGTCTAAATGGATTATGGATGATTATATTTTTTGACATGATTGGTTGATTTTTAGTAATATTTCTCATCCCAATTAGATTTTTAAGATCCTCTTCTTGCCTTTTGTCCACTGATGCAGATTCTCAGTGCATGCTTTGCACATGTGCAGCGCCCAAGCTTTGTCCTGATCTCCAAATTTCATACCAAAATAAGCATGGTAAGCACACTTTATGTAACTTGTGACTGGATTCCTGTTAGGGTGTATTTGCCGCAGATGTAACAGAATACGTCAGGTTTATTTTTGCAAGATCTTCTGGTTTAAGCCATTTTTTTTTTTTGCAACATAGAAGCTTTTCACATTTACTCTTACTAAAATGCTGACCTGAAGCGAATTAAGTAAATGATGTTGCGCAATTGATGACATCACTCATTAACTTGCAGTCTGAATAAGTAAGTAATTTAATCTCTAACGTAAAATAAATAAAACTGAAATGAAATAAATACATGTAAACAGAATCAAGATTTGTCTATGGCTTAAAAAATTGACCTGATGGAGCAAAACGGATGTGATTTTTGGATTCAGTTCATCGAAATATTAAAAAGTCAGCTGAAAAAACGTAGACAATTTTTTTGTGTTGGCCAGTGTTATTGAGATGGATTTATCAGAACATGCAAATGAAGTCCAAGTCTGTTTTTACATTTCCACAGTTAACAAGAAAAAGAAAAGTGTTTTCTCCTCTGACTCTGGTGAGTAAACAGCTATGGTTTATACGCTTTGCTATGCACGACTTACAACTGGAGGGAGAGGGAATATTAATAAAATTATTGAAACTTATTGTAGTTGTACATTAAAAAAGATCAGTCAAAATTTACTCCTGTGTATATATACATACCTACCTATGATACGAGTTACTACTAAAATTGTGTGCTTAATACTTTAATACATATCAAGAAAAGTATGCTGAGTTGGAAGAGAGGGAAAAAAATAGACAAGCAAACTTGAGTCTGTGAGCAACAATGTTTTCTCCTCAAGTTGGCAGCACAAATGCCATTTCATTAGGAGGAGAAGGTCAATTTTATGTATCACCCTTGTTGTGTTGAATGATCAATTGAGATGCAACTAAAAGATCATCAATTGACAAAAGACTAATATTGATCTAACAAGACTGTCTAACACACGTAGGTGGCTAAAAAATTTTCAGCCCGCATCACTTTAATAAAACCAGTCCCAGAGATAAAGCCATAAATCCTAAGCCTTTAATGAGCATGTTAAATTAATGTAATTCTGAACTATTACACATAATTAGCAGGTGTCTGAGATAAGGGCATTTGTTTATCTATATTAATTAACACAGAGGTGACCTATGAAGAGCTGTTTCGTTATAATGGCATTACAGCTACAAAGTACCAAAGGGAGTTCTTCAACACTGTCTGATACTTTTTGGCAGTTTGGCTTAACAGTAGGCTTTGTTTTAGCTGATTATACAGCTTTGTTCCCGAGGCCAGAATCAGATTACCGGTTTAGTCAAAACACTTATGTCCAATAAATATGTAAAACATAAACACAGAGCATTTCGCCTACAGGTATGCCCCTTACTTAAACGAAGCTGACATGGACACGAGTCAGTGTGAAATCTCCCAGGGAAGTCTAGTTGGGAAGAGTCGTCTCTTCTCCCCCCCTCCCCATCGATATTTGAATAATGTATGAGGATCTGGAGACATCACTTAGAGATGCTGCCAATATCAGCCAGAGTCCTGCCCACCCATGTGGCTGCTGCCCTTTACCACAACCTTTAAAAGGTGGATTCCCTGAATGCACACGCAATTGTTTTTTAAAATACCCAAACAATTAGGATAAAAATAAGTCACTTTAGCTCTTGCTCATGAGGAGGTGGGGGTGAGTTTTGTGTGTAGAAGACCATGGAGAATTTCTTCACAGATGTAGAAAGAGAAAATGCACTGGTCTGTTTCTCCTTGAACTTGATTTATTGGGTTTTAGTAATGGTGGTGTTGTTGGTGATGTCCCAAGAGTGCAGGCAGCTGGTAGAGGTATAGTAAAATTTAAAATCTGCTTTTTAATAAACAAAAAATTCTGGGTAGGGACTTTAAAAGATGGACATGTAGAAACCAAGACTAACACACGAGGATATGACAAAGGCTGACATGTGTGTGACAAGACAAGACGGAGCAGCTGAGGGAAAACAATAACTGGGAACATGAAAAACAAAACCTAAAAATACCAGCTCAGACTAGTAACCAATACCTAAAAACAAGAAGCTCAGGGGAATGCAAACAGATAAAATACACAACTGCATCAAAACACCAGAGAAAACCCAAAACCTTTACAGTTACTCATACATGTATTAAGCCTCATTCATTCAATTATATGTTTCACTTTCATAAATAAGCAATAAACATTTATTTTATTATTTTATTTTTATTCTATTGTTTGTACCTAAATACATTTTACAAAAAAGACAGATTACAGTCTGCAGAGGCTGCCCTGTGAGATGCTGAGTTCATGGATCTAAGAGGAACCAGGTCACTGAGCTTCTGAGGAGCACCCCCATTTAAACATTTAAAAACAAATGTAGGATTAGAAAATCAAAAAATAATTTAAATTAGTCTTAGGTTTCTTGAGAAGATGACAGTAATGAGATCTGATGGGTTTTCATTTATTTTTATCATCTTTAAGGCTGGATGGTGGTGGACGCTGCCTGAGACCAAGAGGTCACACAGGAACTTCATGAAAAAAATAAACATCAGAAAGTCTGTGAAACTGTTTGCAACAAGAAATGGTAAACAGTCTCTAATTAATCTAAAAGCATGCTACTTTGTTTTTGCAACTCTGTTTACCATCTTATCATAACTTTTCCTAATATACTGTGATGTGATAATATCCTTATCAATTAAATTCTAGGACAGAACCAAAATATTTTACTTCTGAAACTTGTTTGAACCTTAAATTTAAAGTAATGCTTTTGTTTAAGACCAAACCGTTGATATGTTAAAAAAAATACCATCACCCTATTAAATGCAATATAAAATTGTGCTTTTTACATTAATTTATGGTTTTAATAAAATCTAGATTGTGATAGAAACAATTTTTTTTACCAAGAGTTTGTTTAAATTATTTTTTATTAATTCTTTTGGCACTTTAGGATGCTTCTAAAGAGCTCTGATTTCAGTTATTTCGAAGTGGAAGGAACGTCAAATTGAATCCTCATTGTTTTTCTTTTTTTTTTTGTCTTCTATTTATCTAATTTAATCCAAGTCTTTTAAAATCATTTGGCAACTCTAAGAAACTATGCTTGTTTTCATGTTTTGTTTTAATTAGCACATTTTCCAGTGAACAACACGGAGAGTTCTGCAGCCTGGCATAAAAAATGCAGTACAGACACATTTTTCAAGTTAAATAAAAGCCCCAAAAAAGTTGAGTATCTACATTTTTAAAAAGCAGACAAACTGAAACCATTTTCAATCTGTGTCATCCTTTCTGTCTGTAAAAGCACCACATTAGGAATGAAAAGGATGTGCAGCTTTACCAGCTGGTTATACATGCCATCCTGGTGCAGGCCCTTCCCTAAAGTCATGCTTTCTGTCAACGTGTAAATGTCTGATAAAAATCTAAAACCACTTCAGATCTATCAAAAAGCCAAACCGTGCAATCTGATCTGTGTTTAAGTGTGGTTATTTTGCATCTTCAAAGCAATTTGCAAAGGTTTCAAGTGGCACTCAAGTAAAAGCTGTAAAATCTTCTTAGCTCCTATTTTGCTCCGTTTTAACAGGTTTTCCTCCACTTGTACCTCGGAGACATCAAGAAATAAAGCACCTGCTTCAGAATATTCTCCAAGATTAATTGGATGTTCATAATAATGACTCTAAATCTGTCATTTTACCTCTAAAAGAAGAGTAGCTCTTTCACTCAGCAACAAATTTAAATTGCTAGTCTTCATTCAGGACTATAAACTGTTCTGTTGGCTAATGACAGCTCCACTGAGGGATGTGAACTCTGTAATTATTACCATCTGACTGTGTCAAACACTGTTATATAGATTGTTAGTCACGTGACTTCTTTGCAACTGTCTTGACAAATTAAGAAACAATTAAACACAATTAAAACAAGCTGATATATATACCTGGTTTCACAACTCGATAAACACCTTAGTTTTCACAAATAAGATCCTCACAGTGGGTTTAATCATCCTCAAGCTGTACAAAATAGCATATAGAATGAGAAAAGCACTTTCACTACAGGTGGATATTTGTGTTCATGTTAAAAGCTACAGTGAGTCTACTTCACTGGACAAGTACTGAAATACCAAAGTCCCCATCTTACTGTACACTCGGGAGAACATCCTTTCATTTTTGTGATCGGGGATTGTTATTATCTCAGTAGAAGATTTGCTGATAGCTCTTCTTGAAGCCGAACGGTTTTGAGGTTAAGCGCAAACTGTGCCCAAATAGGTCCCTCCCTGTCTTTGCCAGGCAGAAAGATTCGTGCAGCTGTGTTCCTGCTGGAGAACCATCCCCACAAGCTCTTACTTTAATCACTGACTTCAGCGCTCTGCTGCAACTGCACCAAAATCTGGAACAAGAGCAACACTAAAACTTACAAATATGATTGTACTTTTTTATGTAAAGACTTTCCAAACATAAAAATATATTTTTACCTTACGAGTAATGAGCAAAGTGACTCTAAAAAGGGCTACCATGAGTTGTTATTCTCCTCAAAGCAAGTTTAAGCAGCGAGTGAAAATCAAGTGTTTTCTTCTTTAAGGTAATGCTGGGAGCAGGACGTTTTGGCAAGTGTGGAGTCAGAGCCGAGCAAAGCAGCGTGAAAGATCTATCAGAGTCATCCGTGTAGGTCTGACAGTTCAACAGAGGCTGGATGATTTGGCAGAGCTGACGTGGGGTGGAGGAGGGGTTCATTATCTCCTAATTACGAGAGACAGAGCATCGTCTCGGTGAGCCGGTGCAGGAAAACACCTGCAGACTTGATTGTGCCTCCCCAGACTCTCAAACCAAGCCTGTAAAATTCTGCAGATTACATTATAGGGAAATATTGCAAAGCTCATTTGAAGACAAGGAAAATAATCAAATGAGGAGACTGAATGTGAAGGAAATGGAAGGTGGGATGGATGTCATCAGTAAGACAAGTACATTTATGGCCCAGCCTGATCCGCGTTGGAATGAACACCAGCTTGTTTGGTTTTATTCCTTTACTCCTTTGGCTTCGTCGTTGAGTTATTTTATTTTATAGAGATTTGTCTTTTCAGGCCCAGTAGTCTTTAGGTGGACCAAAGCACAGTGTCTGTAAGCTAAAACACAATTTCTCATTTATTAGGGGCATTGGAATCAGTTGTGAATTGTAGTCAGATTTAGATTAGAGAGTTGGGATTGGGTTAGTTTGTTCACAATCAACTGAAGTCGAAGCAATGCTTTAACAAAATTTAAAGCCTACGGATTTACTTAAAAGATTGTCCATCGCCTTTCATAGTTTTTGACAAGGATCTTCTTATCAGCTGTCTCCTCATGAGATACAATGATTTTAAGCTCACTACACCAAATATTTAGCTTAATATCTGTCAAACTGAAAGGTACTGACATTTTCTGTTTAGACTTATATTGATTAGCTGTGGCGACCATTTTGAACATGGGTTGATCCACAAAACTGTTTTGCTTTTCAGTATTTCATTAAGTTGTATCCAATGGGCAGAGTGGTTAGGGGAGTCGTCCTGGAACTGGTAGGTTGCCGGTTCGATCCCTCATTCCATCTGTCTCAGTTGTGTCCTTGGGCAAGACACTTCACCCCCAATGCCTCTGATGTTTGTCCCATCAGTGTATGAATGTGATTTAAAGCACCAATAAGTCTCCATAGGATGATTTGTATGCTTGTAGAGTGCTGTGTGAATGGATAAAGGGCACAGGTAGTGTGAAGTGCTGGTTAAATAAAAAGGTGCTATATAAGTACAGTCTATTTACCAATGAGATATTTTGCTAACAGACAAACAGGGTTCAGGCCAACAGATGAGGTAATATTGAATTAGATCAACTCCAACAGTTAATCAATTGTAGGTGCACATCCAGTGATTACTTTTAGAAAGTTTGATTTAAATTTGTTCAGCTAAACGCAGTTGACCCCAGAGGTTATCAGAAGTTTTAAAAACAGGTTAAATGTCTCACTGGGTTCTGATTTTTTTGAACAACATTCATAAAGGACTCCTTAGAATGTCTTGCAATATTTGTTGTAACTCTTATTTTCTTTACACGAGTCTCAGAAGCTCTTGAGTTTTTAACATGTTAAGAAACTTGTACAGCTATTTTTTTTTCTAAATGTTCAGAGCCATGACAGGGTTTTTCATTCCATCTCAATAAATCCAACAGGCATTTGTGCCCAATAAAAATAAAATAAATAAAAAATTACTTCAGAGGCAAATTACAGGTTCAAATGTGCCTGTCTTTATTTTGAAAGTGTGTTGCAATACAATCAATCATAAATACAGGGGCAGCTGCAATGTGGGTACAAAACAACCAAGGTGGGTTTGCCGTGGGCAACAAACAAACAAAAAAAAAAACACTGCTTAAATTACAGTTTTGATAGCCATGCACACAAAAATAAATTGAGTTTTAAAAACTGGCACTAAGAATTCTGTGAGATTGGAACAAAAATACATATTTTCTTGCAATTTTGAGTTGTCAACTAGTTTCCGAGCAGTTTCAGCCCTGAATCCCACAGTCAGTTCTCAGTCTTGACTCTCATTTATACCCCACCAAATTTTAGATCTGTTTAGATTGTCAAGGGAGGACCCAGTTGTCCATCAAATAAATTCAAATTACTGACAGCCATAAACATCTGCTTTATGGTGTTTGATTTTAACTCATCAGTGCAGGAATTACCACAAAACATATGTTGAGCTCCTCCAGCTGGACTGGATGCCCTGCTGTAATGCAACTTAAATACTTCTACATCAGGAGCAGGTCCATACTTCAGCAAACACCTGACGTGGATAACATCATTTGTCCAAGCAGAACATTTGAGGTAAAATGGATTTTAGCAGTTTTGCTTGAGATGCTGTGTAAATTCACCTATAGCTGCTCACAGAGAGATGAGTTTAAGGACTTTCTGTGAGAAATGTCTGACACACCTGTGTTACCCCTGTAGTGCTTCCACAGCCTGATAAGCAGCAGCTCTGACAGTCGCTTCCCCTTTTCTGCTGCACACACTAAATCTTTACCATAAAGGGGCATGAAAGCAAAAGATTTCACTACATGACCGACGTGAAAATAAACAAAATCATCAGCTGTCAAATGCAGTAAAGATCATAAAGATTTATCCTTTCATTTGAGTGAGTTCTGGTTTTGATAAAGTCCAGATGGTGACAGGAATGATTCTTCATCCACAAATAAGACTGGGGGAACTAAGTTAGCTGTACACAAAAGGGGTGAAATTGGATTGCGGTGTCTCATGTGGATTTGGGCTCAGGTCACTGGATTGAGAACAGCCCCTCCTTTGGTACTGCTGCATTATGGATATTCATCATACTCTGCCATCTAGTGGGCAGCTGGAGAATAACAGGAGACTCTAGTCCAGTATTAAAGTGTATGAGAAGTCATACACTTATAGATGCTGATTGTAACTCAGTCAAGTTGAGCTAAAATCTGGTGAGGTAGCAGCTAATTGTGATTAGCAACACATACTCTAAGCATTACATCTTGCAGTATTGCATAATTGTGCACAGTGTTATTTTCAAGGTTTGACCAAAATAGCTACAACTCTCTCATTTCTTTAATATAAGAGGATCTCAGTCTTAAACTCTGGCAGGAAAGGCAGCAGACAATATGCTTTTATTCCAGTGCATGGCTTTTAATTCAAGATGTTATATTCTAAAAGGGTTTTAGCCTTTTATAGCTTCTTATGGCAATTTTACTTTAAAAAAACCTGAGGCTATATTCGCAAAGATTATCTTGATCCATCACTCTGTGGAGAATATTTTCCCCACCTTTGCAGCGCTCCTCATCTCAGAGCTCAAATGATCTGATTAAGAGAATTAACTTTGGTTCTTTTCTCTATACTGCAAACAAACTCGTGGGATTTTAGGCTGAGATGGGCATTGACATCCACAGTCCTGGGCTCACAGACAGCAATTGTAATTCATTTGCTTCAATACCAAGTTCAGCAAGTGAAAAGGCAGGTTGTGTCAGAGCTGTGGAGGGACATAGTTTCTTTTTTTTCAATGAAGGCAAAAATAAAGCCTCTGGGAGATATATGGAAAGCCAAGGGCTATAATAGTGCACACTTTCTGGCTGAGCTTTTCTCTATATGCATAAACGCAGAGGATTTCATCTTGTGAGGCACTAATGGGAAACAGCAGACAGACCTGGGTCACAGAAATAGACAAGAGACCCAGTCTGGCCCATGCATCCAATTAGCAATCATGGCAAAGCCTTAGCCGGGGGCTAATGGAAATGTAGATAAGATCCTATGAACAAATTGGTGGTAGGATAGAATAAAAGAGTGGCAGATGGAGACCAGGAGCATTAAGATGATATCTGCTGCTGGCTGGCCCCTCTACTGCTGACCAAGCGTTACCAGCTACCTTCACCCACAGAACAAGAAGAAAGACAGATAATTATGTCATATAATAATGAATTACACCGGCACCATTTCAGAGAGTTTTAGATAGGGCTCCTCAGGAAACTACATTCTTTGTGTTGGTTTTAATTTTGTTGAGTTAAAAAAAGTTCTAGCAGAGCAAAAGCTTTTCACATAAGCTCTCCTTTTCCTTAACAGATGAGTTGAGAATAATGAATAAAAAGAAAAGAGTGTTCTTTGGGTGCAAACTCTTTTCCATCACAATGCCAGAATAAAAACAGTTTAAACACTCAAGTTATGATCAAACTTTCTGCTCAGTGTGTTATAAAGTTCATGGTAATTGCATCTGTGGACAGAAATTAAAGGTTTGGGTTTTGGTCTGAGCAGCAGGTAAAACATGCAGCATCCTGCACAGCTGAGCAGATCTCTGAAGCCGATTCTGTGTGCGTAATAAAGCTTTGGGCAGCTCAGCTGGGGGGAGGGAGCTTTGCTCTGCATGCAGCTGTAGGTGATTTGTCACTTTGGTTGAGAATGTGGGAATAAGTGAGGGGGTGGAGTAGCTTCAGTATGTGTCTGTGTGTGGAGATGGTTTTCTCTGTATTTCATCACCTAAAATTATCCTTTGTGTATTTACCCATTGTTTGTAAGCAAAAGATGGATTTTCCTTGTTATTGTAAGCTGATTGAGGCTTCTTGTGTGTTTGCTCAGAGACAAAAAATCATCCGCCCTTGCAGTCAGTTTGGCATGTTGTGTGGGACTGGGTCTAAATACAGTCTTTGCTCTTCAGTGATGGATATGCTGACGCAGAAACCTCAGTGCTGATACGTTGTCTCCTTACTCTATTCCCTGGAAACATTCGTGAGTCCTTTAGAGTGGGTTTCACTTAAGATAAACTGCGCAGTGTGTGCCAGATTTGCTAGTGAAATGGAGCATTACATCTGATTAGTGTGATTAAACAATGCTAATTAAGCTTCCTGAACAAACAAAGCATTACCCAAACTTCACTGTCTGTGAAACAAGTTGCTTGGTTGTGGTTGAAGTGAGGAGGAGTGATTAGCCAACTTTTCTGGATTGATTCAACCTGCATGTTCCAAACTCAGCAGCACAGCTGCCTTATAATTAGAAAACATCACAGAGAAGACGCAGCTAAGGCAGATATTTACCTCAAGCAGCTTTTCATTTAGTCGTGTCTGAGCTGCATTCAAATCTTTTCTGAGACTCTTTGTTGCCAAGCAACATGAACCTGAGGTACTTAATGGCGTTCTAGTTATAGAGTTTTCCCTTCAGGCTTCGACAATTCATATCTGAGATATACACTGACATCCCCATCTTTTGACCTCAACAAAGTCAATATTCAACATAAAAGGCCTAGGATTCCTTGAAGGAATGCATATCACCCTCTGCCCACTGAGATGGTACAATTACAGACATTTTGCTCAAGCATTAAAAACAATCACATGGGATTTCATGCAGTGTTGCAAAATCTTGCAAAATGAAAAGAGGATATTTTTGCCACATTTCCTTTAATTATTTATAGAAGAGTAAACATGTAGAAATGTTAAATTCATATTTTCACTGCCGTTTAGTCTCACTGAACACACAGCAGCAGGTTCCTGTAGAGCGGGGGGAAAAAAACCTGTTCCTTCCCCTCATCAGAAAAGATCTTTTTGTTTTCCCCTGACATTGGGCTTCGCCACTAAACACAAGCTGTGGGAACTTGGCAGTGAGCCAGGTTGACAGGTAAGGTTAAAGAGTGTGACTGTCCACACAGAGAAGCTCGTTGAAAAAATGACAGTTTGGCCAACACTCGCTCCAAATCTCACGGGCCGAGAGTTAAACCGGAGTGGCCCTCTCAGGTTGTTGGAAGCTGTCCAGATTAATTAAACGCCACGTTCAGGGGAAACAAAAAAAAGCTGACTCTGGCTGCCAGCTTCTCGTTGCTCGACAGAGATGCCATCATGACTGGATGCATATCTGCAGATCTTGGAGCGCAGGTGGACTGCATGATTTATCAGGAAGTAGTTTTGAAGCCTACCTGCTGAATTTGTAAACAACATTGATTAATCTGATGCACCGTTTTACAAATGGCTGCAGTTTGTGAAAATGACAGATCATTATAATAAAGGTGCAGGGGACGGGGGAGCTGCTAATATGTATCATGGCCCCGAGATAAACTCATATGGATTCCGTACAGCATCATTGATTTCCCATGCATCAAGAGCACCAGCAGCACTTTGGTGAACAATGCAGAAACTTACACTGGGGAGAGGCTGAGGAGAACAGTGTTGAAAAAGACATCTAGGAACAAACCACAGCCACCGGGACAAAGACAGCACGCAAACCTTTTGTGATTAAACAGAAACAGCTTCGCTTTTTGTGGTTTATAGCATCGGGTTTTTGACAAACGTCAAGCCCGCTGCGCCTTTGCTGAGCTCTCTTCTCCGCATATCAACTCCTTAATCTTTGAATGTGGCATTTTAATACTCCGTGGTGTTGAAGCACAAACTCATAACACCTTTTGCAAAGATAGAAACACTCGTGCTCCCGGTGCCTCCTCTGTGCTTTGGTGAAATCATTTGTTATAGAAGTGTTGCTTTTTTTTCCCTATATTTTTACCTTGAATAGAAAATATAGAACATATAACCAGACTTCAGTGCAGATATGGTGAATAGAGGGGAAGAAAATGAATTAAAGAGACCCATATTGTAAGTACAATGTATCTCGTATTAAACTGAGCTATAGAGCCTGAGAAGTAGGGCAGTGCTGTTTCCCTTGCATGCAGCCAAATGAGCTGTAATTGCCTGGGGAGGTGGAAATCAAACTCTGGGGTACAGACAGGAAGGAAAAGCTCATTCAGTACTCTGATCAGCAGCGATGAGTGGCAGGTCATTGTTAACATTCAGAAAACAAACAACGTCTGCATAAGGAGGCTCACTGCTCAGCGGGCCCAGACAATGAGATGGAAATCACCAGAGACCAACAACATAAGCATGAAGGAGAAACTTAGCAAGAGGCGAGGGACCTGAGATCCTTTTAATGGTGCTAATTTGCTTTGTAATAACAAATAAATAAAGATGATCATAAAAGACTTACTATATTGTGAAAAACTGTTTTTAGGTAAAATATCTGATGAATGCAAAACTAAGCTCTAAAATCTGTTAATCACACTAAATGAATGCATAAAAAAATTAATAGTTTAATTAGGTTGTTATGCAGCAAGGTCAATATTTTAATGAACACTTGCACCGACTTTCAACTCACAGGTGCTGCTGTAGTAACCAACAATTAGTTACAGTTTCTGAGTGGAGTACCTGAGTTCATTTCCTTTAAAAATGTTATGTTTTAGTTTAGTTTAATTTTAGTTTTTTGCAGACTGTGTAATAGCAATATCCTCTAGAAGCATTTGTTTTATGACGAATGAAGTCAATGGCTTATTTCCATTTTTAGTCTTTGCAAAGACAATTTATACAGGATATAAAAACTCAATCGATACCATCAGCATGGATTCTGGGGGTAAAAAAAAAAAATAATCAGCAACTATGCATAAAATAAATACAAATGATTGCTACTGAACATAAATTAAAGTATTAAGATGTAAAATTTTAAATTGAAAAATTTCTCAGAATACATTTCAGTTCCTAGGGAAAAGAAAATATTATTTAGTTGCCCTAAATAAAAATGTGATTGACCAAAAGCTGATTATCTTCAAAAAACAAAGTTGCATATATACAGTATGTTGAGTGGTGGAGGCGCCACATTAATGTGAAAACAAGCTGGACGCCTGAGTACATGACTCTGACACTCATCTGTTCATTTTCTAAACAGGAACGTTTAAGTTCTGTAGCTAATGTCCCAACAACAACCCATACTGAGTGTAAAATATGTTCTCACTATATAATGATCAATTTTCTGCTTGTTATTTTGTTCACTGAACAGCTGAATCCTTACAATAAACCCATGTTTAGTTGCACCATTCTGCATGCCTGCAGGCTGTGGTAGCTCCAATATCCTTAAATGTTACTGCAGCTTTGGGCTGGAGCTGCACTAATAACATATGATATATAGAGAATAAAAAAATAAAGAAAAGTCATACTTCAAAACAATACCATAAACATGTGTTATGTTGTATAGTATTATAATAAACAAGATCTTTAATGTAAAAAAAAAGCAGATACATGAAGCAAATTGTAATTGCTATTGTGCTGTTTTTATTAAAATATTTACATTTGCTTTTAAAAAAATGGTAATGTGAATTTAACTATTTAAGTTGGGCTGTATGTATGTTATGAACATTACTAAGAAATATGGAAGCTGTTTAGTAACATTTAATTTAAAAAGCCCTGTAGAAGGTCTGTTATGCTGCAGTAATAAACATGGATGTATTTTGACTGTATACACATTTTCTCTCTTTTTTTTTCAAAATCAATACAATATAACTTGCATCAAGCATAGCCAAACCTTAGTGAAGTGTAGCATTGCATATTGATTATTGCTGCAAAAATGTTGTCTTTAAATTGACATTTTAAACATTCTTGATAAGAAACTGATGAAGTTTTGACCCTCTTAATGCCACCTTCAGCAAGTTTCACAGGTTTTAGTTTGTCTTTGGAGGATTTGAAAAATAATTTTTTATACATATATAAAATTATTATATATATATTTTTTTTTGGATACATACAACTACTTGAGATGTTTTCAAGGTCATGTTTTCATTAGGTTCTGCACCATTTATTTCTCCAAATATATTCTTAGTTTCTGTGACAAACAACTTCAAGTTAACCATAATCCACCTTCAGCAGTTGTTTTCTTTTAAATACTATATTTTCACATTTATTTGTGAAACTCTGTTAAACTTTGTAAAAATGATTCAGAAAATGTATTTTTCTCTTAAGTCAGGGTCATATTTGTGTGCATGAATAACAGAGCAACGCTACCTTTCTGAAGGTCTTTTGTGATGTTTTGAGGTCTTAACCTGACCGCCACCTTCCCTGCTAACTATCATTTCCCAACAGCTTTAAAGTCTCCAGAAAACACTTTGCTGTCTTCTTATGGCTGTCTTCTGCTGTTAAAGCATAAATTATTTCTGCATTCAGGGAGGCTGTTTGGAGGAGGTAATGGCTGCTGATTGTAGGAACAAGGTTTGAGGTGTCAGAGGATTTCTAAGGCTTATAATTTGCATACAAAAGTCTCACAACATACATGTGCAAAGCCAGCCTAAGACCTTCTAAAGTGCTGCCACTTCTCAGTCAGTTCTAGTTTAACTTTACTCATAAAAACTATAAATCATTAAGCTCATCTCTTTGGTTTGCATCATCTGAGGACAGTGTGCGCATTCTTTTTTTACTTATTGTTTTATTGTTCAATAACTTTCACTAATGTGGGACTGTGGTGGCTTGGTGGTCAGCGTCACAGTTTTGTAATCTTGAGGTTGTGGGTTTGAGCCAAGGTAGAGTCAGAAAGGGCATTTTTGCCAAATATTTTATGTGAGTTTGCTTGCAAGGAAAAGGAAGTGGCTGAAAGAACAAGATAATAACTTTAGTGTAAGTCTGTATACAAAACTTATAAAGTATCAGAATTTTCAAAATTTGATACAATTTTATATTGCAAAGGTTTTGGAATCAAGGCTTTCACAATTGTATCCATTTTTCCCTTTTCTGCTGCTTAACCACGGTCGAATAAGTCCTGAGGAGAAGTCTCCTCCTGGGGGATCCCAAGGCGTTTCCAGTCCAGAAAGGATATATAATTCTTGATCTGCCCTGGGGTCTCCTTCCAGTGGGAAATGCCCAGAAAACCTTCAGAGGGAGGCAACTTTTTTAAAGATACCTGAACCACCACAACTGAGTCTATTTCTAGGATTTCTTTGGACAAAACTAAAGTTCAAGTCACTTAAACTGCTGCTACTTTTATTCCTGAATGTTTAGGATTTATATGCAGCATAAGCAAATAGCCTCCTTTATAAGCAAGCCTGGGATTGCTTTCCTGCACCTTCAGTGACCTGATCATCTAAATATGAGCATTGTGGTGAGGTAAGTAATAGGACCAAAAAGCCAGACTTCAGAGGCAAGATAAGAAGCAAAATAAAATATATATATTTTTTATAAATAAAAGGGTTGATAATGCAGGAAAAAACAATCCAATGCACAAAGACGGAGCAGAGAACCATGAACTAGAGGTGTATGTAACAGTGGGAACTGAAATGTGAAACAGGAGACTGTTTAACCAGGGAAAGGTAATTACTGGAATGATAAGCAGGTGAGATAATTAGGTAGATGAGATGCAGCTGAGAGGTGGAGGGAGAGAGAGACAGAGAAATAGAAGCTGAGGGAATAATGGGCAGTGACATTGGGAGTAAAACTAATTAAACAGAAATGCACCTAATGTGGGAAATCTCCAAGTGAAACAACAAGAATACAAATAAGAAAATAACTAACAAAAAACACTAAGCCCACAATCATTACAAAAAGTCCTGCAGACATTTTTTTCTGCTGGTTGCTTTCCAAATACTCAGTGAAACCAGCTTTACTCTCACCATGAGAAACCTTTGTGTATGGACAAACAGCTGCTGTGCATTTTCTAAACACAGACAGAATATTAGCAGAATAAGCACTACAAGAATGACTCACTGTAAGCTGTATCAATTTGAACAGCACTGTCAGTGAGGAAAACTTTTTGGCAGTAAGCAGCAGACTTTTGAGATGCATTGTTCTCCCCTGAGTGCTTGTCATTTATCACTTGACTTGACATACAGGAGCATTGGTCCTGAATGGAGGAGATCCATCACGACCTTGTTAGCCTTTTTTGGTTGGATTGTTTTCTTGGGATTTTACAGAAATGTATGCAACTTCTGACTCTTACTTTTTCTAACTTTTATAACAATATCTCTGTTAATGATGACAACCATTGGATTGTCTGCTTTAGGATTTTATAAAAACATACACCGGTGCTGAAAAATAAATCTATGTGGTAGGAAAATGTGGTAGAAAAACATAAAACGGGCCAATATATCTGGTAACTACTTGGAAAATACACGGAACTTACCTACCTAGGACTTACTTGGTACATGCCAGATACATACTGGGGAAATTACCAGGCTTTTACTGCTTATTTACCTGATATTTACTTTGTAATTTTTAGACACAGACATTGTCTCTATGAGGGCTTGGCTGTAGTGACTTGTTTTCCTGCACTTACACAGTATAAACCTGATAATCTGGTACTTTCCTCGTACTTACCAGGTATATGCCTGGTAAGTACAAGGAAAGTATGAAGTCCTGTACTTATGATGACCAGACTGTACTACAGTTAGGTTCATATCTATTTGGACAGACAGTTTGGTTCTGTGCATTACCATAATGAGTTCTGAACAAAACAAAACATTTCAGACGCAGTTGAAGTTTAGACTCAGCTTTATTTCAGTGGGTTGAACAAAATTATTACATAGAAATGTGAGGAACTAAAGCATTTTTTAAACACAATCCCTTCATTTCAGGGGTTCAAAAGTAGTTGTACAATTTTAATAATTGTAAAGAAAAAAGTTTCATTTCTAAGCCAGTACTTGGTTAAAAACCCTTTGTTGGCAATGACTGCTGTAGATTCAGATAACTCTCTCTGTGTCTCAGTTGCCTGAATGGCAGCCATGTTTGTAGTTTTTCATTCTTGTAGT
>JARVJO010000061.1:8154624-8193168 GCA_031762555.1 Cynodonichthys magdalenae
TTGCCCACAGGAGTATAACATAGCATTTTTTCAGACTTTAGCTCAGACCATCTGAGACGGGGCAGAACATCTGATCTTAAGGTGAAGTGCTTTGTTCCTGATGATGGGTCTCCTGAAGGCTTTCAGTTAACTGATTTGTTGTTTTCTGTTATTCTGTGCTGGCTTTAAATAACATTAATGGTGTGTAATAAATTCTTTTAAACTACAACCTGCTCCTTCCTTCCAGTCTAGCTGTTGTCAGATAAACGAACTCGGAGAGATCAGAAAGGCGAGCCACAGACAGAAATACCAGATCTCAACACTGCCTGAAGTCTTGAACTCATGGACATCACCAGATGATGTGGTTCCTCCTGCTCTGCTAGGCCTTTACTGCAGCAGTTTTCAGTTGCTGTTTGTTTGTGGGCCTTTCTGTCTGAAGTTTAGTTTTTAACAAGTGCCCTGAGACAACGTATGTTGTGATTTGGTGCTATATAAATAAACTGAATTGAATTGAATTAACAAGTGAAATGCTCAATCGGGTTAAGATCAGATGACTGACTTGGTCATTGAAGAATATTCTACTTATTTTCTTTAATAAATTCCTGAGTTGCTCTGGTTTTATATTTTGGGTCATTGTCTGTCTGTATTATAAAACGCTGAACAGTCAGTTTGGCTGCATTTGGCTGAATTTGAGAACACAGTTTGTCTATGAATACCTCCAAATTTATCCAGCTGTTTCTGTCCTGTCGCATCATCAATAAACACCAGTGACCCTGTGCCACAGGCAGCAATTCATGCTCAAGCCATCACACTGCGTCCATCATGTTTTACAGATGATGTGGTATACTTTGGATAATGTTCTGTACCACGCCTTCGTCATACTTTTTCTTTCCATTATTCTGGTTGAAGTTGATCTTGGTTTCATCTGTCCAAAGAATGTTTTTCCAGAACTGTGCTGGCTTTTTAGATATTTTTTTAGCAAAGTCCAATCTAGCCTTTTTATTCTTAAGGCTTATGGGTGGCTAGCAGCATGCAGTGATCCCTCTGGATTAACATTCATGCAGTCTTCTCTTTACAGTAGATTTGGATATTGATATGCTTACCTCCTGGAGAGTGTTGTTTACTTGGTTATTGTGAAGGGGTTTCTCTTCATGGAAATTATTCTGCCATTATCCAACACTGTTGTCTTCCATATAGCGTCCAGGTTTGTTTGCATTGACAAGTTCACCATTGCTTGCTTTCTTTCTCAGGTTGTACCAAACTGTAGATTTTGCCATTCCTAATTTTGTAGTAATATCTCAGATTTTTGTTTCTGTGTTCACAGCTTAAGGATGGCATGTTTCATCTGCATGGCGAGCTGCTTTGACTGCTTATTTTCTTCACAGCAAAATCTTCCAAATGCAAGCAACACAGCTCAAATCAACTCCAGGCCTTTTTATCTGCTTCATTGAGAATGGCATAACAAAGGAATTTCCCACAATGCCCATGAAATAGACTTTGAGTCAATTGTGTAATTACTTTTGCAGGGTAGGCACATGCTAAGACTCATTCATTTTTTTATGTGGATACCCTCAAATTAAAGTTGAAAGTCTGGACATTGTGTCCATGCCTATTATATAACTAGTACTTGAATTTATTTTAGTAAAACAAGTAAAAAAAAAACTTTATATCAGTGTCAAAATAGATATAGACCTAACTGTATGTTGTCACTTGTTTCCCTGTACTTACAAAGTACAGAGCTGACAGGGTATATGCTTGATACTTGTATTGCATGTACTTGCTACTTACTAGGTATTTACATGTGACGTCCTTAACAAGTAGGTTCCTGTACATACCAGGTAAATATCAATTGCATACTACATAAATACACGTAAATACCAAGTACATACCTGGTAAGTACCTGTTATATGCCAGGAAGATATCAGGTACGTACGCAGTATGTACCAGTCAGTTATCTAGTGTGTACCTTGTTTGCACAAAGAATGTATCTAGTAGGTACCTGGTAGGTACTCAGTAAGTACCCAGTAAATACCAGTACACAACATGCAAATGCACAGAGTTCAGTATCAGAAAACTTACAGTACATTCCAGGCTGCATTATGTATTTCTACCAATATGTTTGATACATAAAGTATAAAAAATGATTTAATCGTGATCTCTAACCAGAAATGTCAGTTATCAGAAAACAACTTTGAAAAGAACAGTAAAGTTTTCCCTCATCACATTTTGAGATTTTCTCTGGAATAGTTTCAGCAGGATCCTCTCTCTCACATTCTCATCTCCTCCCAGATAAATTGGGTGCCAGCCAGCTGCTCTGGATCATTCTGGTCTAAATGGAGAGAGAGACAGAATAGACGGCTTGTCAATTTGTTCCCAATATCCTGGCTCACAGTGCTCCCCGACCTGCCCACTTCAATCCTCAACACTATTAAGAGTGTCTCAATCCATGCGGAAAGGAGTGGAGCTATTAAAGCAAAGTCGTGTCAAGACATCCCGCTTTAATTAATCACATACAAAAATTAAACCCCTGATATCCTACAGCAGAGATTTCAGGTAAGAGTCACTCATTTGATGGAAGAGGGTGTCTTTTTCAGCACAACAAATTCTGGTACTTGGTTTAGTATGGAAGTCACTTTGGCATATACATGTCACATTTCCATTTTGTCCAAGTAAATGCTCCCTGGGCTCCTTCAGCCGTTACTTTACTCTCCTTTTGGAGACTTTATGGCAGCTAGGAGAATGGCTGCAGTGTTCCGACATGGTCTAGACAAAGAAAAATGAGTGCCATTTCACCATCAAGTGATTTAAATGTTGCCTGTGTGATTTAAAAGGCTTGTGTAATGTTTAACAAAACTGCGAAGTAAGACGGGCAAACCCCAAATAGCTTTGCTGACATTAGGAGAATCAGACTTCATTTACCTTGATTTGTGTACAGCCATTTCCTTGGACAAACGGCCTGTGCCAAAAGATAAATGAGTTAATCCGAGCCATTCTCTTGTCCTTTATGGTGAATGAGGGACATAAATAATTGTGAACTTAGGGGTCATTATGTACTTAAGGTATTTAGTCCTCCTGGATGCTGAGAAAAATGAGGGAGCTTTATCTCAATTGTGGCTGATAAACACTGAGCTGTTCTTGAAAACAAGAAAAAATGCCTCAATGAATCAGTCCTGAAAAGCCGTTTGGATAACACATCGTATCAGTAGCACTTACAGTAGCCACTTACTGTTTGTTGATGTTTCCAATGAAGTTGGGCAATACTTCATAATTATGTGATGAAAACCATGTCTGCTTTTCTGTCTGGAGCTTTAGTTCTGTTAACCTCTCAGGACTGCATTCTCCAAATTACACAGACTTAAGATAAACTTTTAAAGCAAAAACCTAATGATTAAAAATGAACAATAATCATGTCAGTTGTGGAATTGTGATGCAATATTAAAATGAAAATAGCTTACATATAAATATACAAAATGGGTGCAGTTTCCATATCATTTACAATACAATTCTATATGCTTTAATCTTCAGTTAATCATCTTAATTGCTTGGTTATGTGATGAAAAGAAAACAATTTAAACAGCCTATTGACATCTCATTTCCATGTTCTTTATTCACAAGCTTTCCAATAATCCAATTCAGAATAATTTGCATGATTACTTCTGCGTGGCTTTTTATCCACCTTGCCAAAATTCAAATACTAATGAAACTTGTCCTTCGCATTTGCATATTAAAACAATCTTGTCAGTCAAACTGTGTGGGCGAAGACGGTGAGAAAAGACAGTTCGGCTCTTGCTCATGCTGGTTAGCTAAGCCTAGAGAGCTCCTGGTGTTACTGATGCAAAGAGCCAAAAGAATCAGATGGAATAGATGGAAGACAAAGAAAGAAATCTGCGTGGGATTTTAATTTTAACTCCTAATTTTTGATTTGGTTTCAGTTTAATCCTTATGGTTAAGACTTTTGCTTAGTCTTGAAATGTCAACATTTGTTGAGATGTTGTATGTTAATGAACATATGACTTAATCATTGACCTAACGAGGACTGTTTTTAAATTTATATGCTCTATGATGAGTTAGAATATTTGACATACATTGCAAAATTTAGCCATCTGACAAAAAGTCTGAATCTTCTCAAATTAAGTTAAATAATCTGCCAGTAAAGTAAGACAATTGCACTTGCTAAGAGTTATTTAAATAAGGAAAAATTTCCAGGCAGACAAGATTCATAAAATAGCACATTCACCTCTTGCTAAGTACATCAGTCTCAACAAGATTAAAAATACTTTTTGGATATATATATGTATGCTATGTATCCATTAAGACTTTAATTAAATTACCATATAAAATTAAACATTTTGCACTACAGCTTGCACTCTGACCCAGGTATACTTACCACAAAAAGTGAGTAAATTTATGTTTAGTAAATAATTTTTTTGTTGCTTCTTGGCAACGATTCTTATATCATTGGAAAGTCTTATGATTTCCATTTTAAATCAGGCCACATTTGTAAAGAACAAGCATTTGCGGGATGAGCAGCAGACCTGAGTATGGGGGTTGCACTTATGAAAAAATTGCCACATCATCTCTGCTGTTGCCAAACAGCTCGTTTTGCTGTTTCTATTGACACTTGTTTTGAGGTTCTTGTACTCCCAGGTGCTGCCAGTCATGTGCTTGTTGTACAATTTATTGCCAAGAAGCGTTGTTACAGCAAAGATATAATCTACCAAACACAAATTTTCTTACTTTGTATGACACATTTGAAAAGATATTTTCAGTGAGATACCAATCCTAAGCCATCTTTCTTTGAAATCTGTCCTTACCCAAGGGATATAATTTGTGTGCAAACACTACTAAAGTGCTATATTTAAATAATTTCATATTGTCTTCTATTTCCAGATTCAAAGTCCTTACTGTTATGATTCATTCATGAGCACACAATCAGCAGTTTTGTATTGAGACAGTAAGTAAACAATTCCCATGCCCATGTTTAATATACTTGTAATTATCTAGAGTAAATTTTAGCCATCGTGTTTTTTGTAGATTCTGAAACTAAAGAGTTGATGATGCATTTTCTGAACCTATGCTTGAAATAATCTATCATAAATAAATCCAAAATGCAGGAAATGATGTGATGCAAAAACCATAATTTGTTTTGGATAAATGACATTGCTGTTGAGACAGTTTCAAAATGAAACAGCTTCTTTTCTCGGTAATTCGTTTTGTTGAATGCACGCAGTGACTTTCTAGCAATTGACATTTTTGTATTATTCATAAACAGGTCGCTTTGGATGAAATCTTGTATCAAGAGCTTTTTTACTCTGCTATAATGTATTTTCTATATTTATTAATGCTATGTAACATTTATTACACATTTGGAACAACATCAGATGTAAGTGGTTGTATTGCTATCCTCTATTTTAGATTGTTGCCTTTGCCAAACTCCAGTCTGTGCATCAGACATGTCTATTGTAATCACATTAGTCCCCAATTGTTTTTATTTGTTTGTTTCCTGCCAATTGATGTTTTGCCCAGGAGACACTTGTAATAGGCCTGTCAATAGCCCCAATACAAAAAAGCCAGTTCACATTTACCTCAAACTTTCACACATTTCCAGCAAACACTTTAAAGCCATTATCCCCCTTGTATATAAATGGAAATTATTGGACCCAACGGACAACAAACGACCGCCACAACAAAAGGGCTGTTCTCTCCATGTGGAACATTTTCATCATGACTTCTTAGTAATAAATTGCAGTCTCACAAATGGGGTGATCAACCTAATGAGTACCTAAATTTGAGTGGCCATTCACATGAAACTGTGTTTATAGAGTGAAAATAATTGACTGTGAGAGTGTGATCTGTGGGCAAATTCATCTGTGTAATGGCGCACGTTTTTCCACTAGATGGCCCTTGCACCCAGCTGTGCTGCCTCTTTAGGAGTCATGTTTCATTAGCACTTGATTTGATTACTTCTTTTTTTTTTTTAGAGTTTTTTTTCACCCCCTGAAAAACTACTCGTGACACTTATGTGTCCAAAGAGTTCATATTTTAGTTCAAAAACTGCAAAAACTGATGAAAGTGAAATCTAAAAAGCCATTTGTTACATGGTAGTTTTTGTGTTTTGTTTTGTTTTTACTGATTTGCACTTCCACATGTTGGTTTTGTTTATTTTAAAGTAGATTAAATACACTTTACAATGCTCTAAAAAGTTTCAAAGCAATTGAAAGTTGGAGTTGAAGCTATTTTTAGGCTATAAGTCTTTAATTTTATTTTATAAAGGTGTCAAACAAGTAGAATAATATGCAAACCCTGCATGTAGGAAACACCCTTTAAACTGCTCCACAAAAGAAAACATCACAAACGATACATATAGCCAGAAATAGCCCCAGTCGTTGAAAAACAACCCTACCGTTATATGCACAGTAGAGTACAATATGTTCTCCCCATTTGAGGAAGTGGTTTGCTCACCAGACTGTGTCACACGCAATCCTCTTCTAACACTTAATATTAAAATCATTTTTTGTTTGTAATCGTCTGCAGAATAAATGAAAACAACAGGCTGTGCAGTGGCACACCAAGAACCAAGAAGGACTCCATTCAGAGGTGCAGAAGATGGTCACTCTTCTCTTTGCTAAGATGGATTTCCTTCCCAAGCCATCTCATAAACATCTCAGTACAAAATGTCCCCCCTCCCCACTGCAAAATAACCTATGGGCTCTAACTCACAATATTACAAGGTTTCTATAGTTTCTATACGTTCTTCTGGTGTGTGGTTTACCCACGCTGGTCCACATGGGAATAGGTGTCATAGGACCGCTCAGCCTTGACATGGCTTCAAGGCATAAGTTTTAGCAGTTCTGGTAGAGATGGTACCATTTTCCCTTGGTGATTTATGAGCTCCACACAATAATAAAATCTCAAAGAGTTAAAATTTTTCTCTAAAGGAAACAGTAGACAGCTAAGTGAGTGAGAAACAGAGGTTGGATGGGTGGAGGGTGTTTTGTCCTAAGCCCAGAAGTCCTCGACCAGAGGGCAGGGCGTGAATGGGAGATGGTGCAGGTGGTGTGTGTGGGCTGTCCGGCCTTCATCCTGACTGGGTCAGCTTACCTTTCTGTCCCCACACACTGACCCCTTAATATGGGCCATATCTCCTCTTCTTTCACTCTGGCTTTTATGGCCCCATGTAAATCTCTCTCCGGTAACACAAGCTTGTCAGTCCTCCTCGAGCCCCTTTCTTTTCAACACATTTATCCTCACAGAGAATTCAAAGAGGCACTGCGGCAGGGAGGTGGTATGTGGGCTTATTCGACTTGAAATAGATTGAAAAAGACTGGGGGGGATGATCAAAAAGGAGAAAGTCCGTAGCGAAACCTTAGACATGGGAACACCGGACACTCGAGTGGGCAAGAAAGCTCCACTCAGATGAAAGGCAGTCGTCCATCAATAAGTCATTAAAGCAGACATGCAGATCCAGAAAAAGAGAGCACTGATGATCACAGTCGTCCCCAATTCAAGTGTAAGTGCACATGAAGGGAGATTGCAAGGTGAGAGTGATCCTTGCAGTGGAATTAATAAAAGATTATACAAAAAACTAAGAATAATTCAAATGAGGAAGTGATGAGCACCATCTGGTGGATTTTGTTTTTATGGTCTTAACGGCCCTTATTTCACTTTCTGCTTGATGAGGAAAATCCTGTTGTAATCATTGCAACAGTGGAAAGTCTATGCAAGAAGGTCACTAACAGCTCTGATAGGATTCCCTTTTACAACAAAAGGACTAGCAATAAACTACCCACTCCCCTGGGGTTTTATGTCAACTTTACTTCTCTGGCATCGTTTGTGCTCTGAAAAGGGAGATCACGGATGAATAAACAAAGAAAAACTCAGCTTCCATCAGAGCCCTTCTCCAGCTGGTAAATTAATACAATGTTTGCTAAAGTGAGAGTTAGCATGACAGTTTTTTTTTTTTATGAAATGTGAAGCTTCCACTTCCACAACCCTCACAATTTTACCACAGGTGTTCCAAACAAGCATTTCTGACCCTGATCTGTCTTAGTTAACCAGTAAGAGAAATAATAGACTCACAGGGGTCACACCAGCACTTCTTCATGTTGCTAACGTCAAATTTTGAAACCAGGAAGCTTCTGTAGGGGAAGCATATAACAAAATTTACTGGGCAATAAATTTTGCCACTTTGAGTTTAGTGACAGCCCAATGTTGGGTTTCAAGCCATTAAATCTGTGTGCTGGGAGAGTAAAGCCGCAGCAGGGGTGAGGCTTTCGCGACCAATCAAACATATTTCATAATGTGCCCCAGTACAATTTTTATTCTCCCGGCTATTTTGGTAATAATGTGCAATATCAACCTCAAGATGCTTTAATAATTTAAATTGGACCGTAGCTGCGGAGTTTTGTTCAAACCACCCTTTCCAAATTGCTCTGTATTTTCTGGGTGTAGCTGCTGAAAGGTGTTACGCATCACTTTAAGATTGCGTCTTCACTCACTCGACCTGTGTGCCGAATCCTAATCACCTGACAGACTCTAAGCCGAGTAATGATTTAGAATTGCTTTGTTGCAATTATTGTTTAAAGAACAAGGATAAGACAAAGTCCTTGCACAAATGTTTACCCTTCTCAACCATTACTCGTGGGTCACTTTACCCTTTTACAAATGGACCTCAGTGGCTCTGTGCTTTTTGGTGTTTTAATGAGCTGGAATTCACTGAACAAACGCCGAGTCATGCAGGAGGTCACAGCTTCGTTTGCCTCTTTTCACTCAGGGATTGTCTTTGTTTGTTTGTGTAAAGGGTCCTTAACACAGAATTTGACACAAACATATCTGAATTAGGGCTCTCAGTTTAGTCAAGGGTCCAAATGTTTCTTGTTTTTATTAGGGTTCCACTATAACTGGTGATGAGAAGCATCTAATCTCGTGCACAAATGGATGGATTGCATCTTTATATAGTTTTACCAAGAGCTACTTTCATAGAATTTGTTTTTCTCACATACATTTTGGAGTTGGGTGTTTTGCCTCAAAATTCTGACAGGCGGGCAGGAGGACCGATCACACCACCAGTCTTCCGATACCTGCTCTGCCTCCTGAGCTTCATCCTGTCATGTACAGTCATGTTCAGTCTGCTCAGTGACTGACATTTTACCTTTGCTGATGAACACAATAGAATTGTTGTACCACTTCATTGAGGAAAAAAAAACACTGTTTTTGCAACCAAGATAATAAGGATAAAACATTGGTGTATTTAGCTTGTGCAAAAATCTATTATAGTCAAACAAAAGTGTGCTTTGAGGCACAAGCAACAGTGATGACATGTGCAATGTCCACATATGTTCTGATTCTTAGACTGTATTTATAATTTGATGCCTGGTTTCATTTGCAGAAGAGTTCTTGACCTGAATAAATAATGACAAAAATGTTTTTTTTCACATGCAGGGAAGTTTTCTGCATGGAGAAAACTGTTTCAGGTGGTAGTAAAAGAATCAAGGCGTTTTTGCCATATTCATAATTAGTCCAAATCAGAGAATGAAACACAAACAGGATAATAGATCCGGCTCTTTCATTCTCACTGGAAAGGACGTTGGTAGTGTGTTAAGAGATGCATCATGAATGACTGACAGCGGGACAACACTGTAGCTGGTCTTTTCCTGCCTAGTGGGCAGCTAATGGTGCAGAGAGCATTCCCCATTGGGAGAGACAAACACCGGGGTCCTGCTATGATGCCAGATGTGCTGTCAGCTCTGTATTGTGAGCAGCAACAAAGCACACACACAGACACTCACACACAGTCTTTTGCAGGGCATTCACATTCATAGTGAGATACCCTGCCATTTAGGTCTCTGCTGCTGGTGCCTGCCCGCCCACTCTGAACAATATAAAACTACCATTACTCTTATGATCATTATTTAAGACCTAAATCTGTCACTGGAGTGACATGAATTAGCTTTTTTTTGTTTTGTATTTAAACATTTAAGAGCAGTTGTGCCTTGAGAACTTATAGCATTGTGTTTGTGATTAAACACGTTGATGCTAAAGCAGAGCTGTGTTAAAGCCAGGCAAATGAGCCATTTTTATCCATTTGAACACATGCATTAACGCAGGCAAGACACGCCTGAGGGTATACACACATAAAGCCAGAAAAAAAACATAAATACAGACACACACCCTTCCCCCATTACTGCAGGAGGGTCTGCCATCTGCCCCCAGCAGCAGCGACACAATGACCAGATCAGAGGAGACCACTAATGAGGGAGACGTTTCTGTTGTTAAAAATTCATCCACTGCCTCTTGCTGTCAAACATCCAACAATCAGCAATGTGAGGGGGGTTCATCTAAGGTGGCTGTTTCCAAAGCACAGGCACAACACTATAATGTAAAAAATGGTGACAAAATTACCTGTGGCTTTTTAAGTAATGCAAAGGTCAAAGTTGCGACCAGATAAAATATGACAAAACTTTCATTGCCTAAGATATACTGGCTTAAGGCTCCCAAGCTGTGTGGACAAACGAGAGGCGGTGTTTAGACACAGTCTGACGCCAGCACGGCAGCATGACCAGACAAAAACCGGAGCAGTTAATAGCTCGTCCTCTCCGGCTTCTCACGCAATCCGAGATGAGAGAGGAACAACTGCCCGACCAATGCAACATCTCACAACCTATGGCAGGGCAGGGGGTGGAGGCGTGGGAGGTTATTGATCTCACCGTGGACATCTGTGGCATCTATCAGTGGGGCTTGTCAGTCATGAGAAAGGGGGAAGTGAGAAGAGAAGTTTTTGTGCGTTTACATGTGATGGTACAGTCACACAGCTCCAGCAAGATAAACAGGTTCACTAAAAGTTCATTATGTTTCACAACCTGTCTGACGTAAGCAACTTGTTTCTTCTTCGTCACATTTTGCTTTGTTTCTCTCTCTCCAAACAGAGTGGTAAAAGTCACAGTGTTTACTTGCTCACGAGGAGTTAAGACATGTTGGGAGACGGGTAAAAAAACAACAACAAAAAAGAGGGAGATAAGCGACACGTCGGCGGCAACATTATCATTTAATTATCAAGGCTGTGAAACTGGGCCTGCACGGGCCAGAAATCAGAACCGATGCCAAAAACTGTTGCAAAGGGTTGATGTTTCACACATTTTTGTGGCGCAGCAAAGCCGCCAGCAACATGTTTTTTTTTTTACTTAAAGAGATTATCTTATTATCATAGACGATAATGCATGAATGATCAGTAAACTGTGGTTCTAGAATTTTACAAATGTTCAGTTTACAAAGCCTTATTTGTTGATCAAATTTAGACGGATTAATAAACATTTTGATCATTTTAGGTGGAAAAATCTGACAATAGGGCCAAGCGAGACCATTTTAAAAACTTACTGTATTACATTTTGATGCCTCAGTGTAACAAAACTAATGAATAATTATTACGTATGGAGATAGAAACCCCCCTGTGAAGATGGTTTAAAAACTTGATGATGGAAAAAAAAAACAATCCTTCTAAACCTATTATTAAAGCAACCAGCCGCCGGGCTTTCAAACACTGGAAATCTAATGAATCATGGCGGGTTAGAAAAGGAGAACTGAAAAAGAAAAGTTGCTGCACATGACACCAGGGAGGGAAAAGGTAAAATCAGTTGCAAGTCAGCCTTACTGGGAACTTATCACAGAATCTACTCTATGTTAAATAAAAAAGCCTAATAAAAGACAATAGAAATCCTGCTATTTGTTTATTACTATAAAAAGTGTCTGAGATCCTGTGTTTGTCCAAGAGTCTTGTTTAATATTAACTGGTCACATAATTAGGTTTAATTTTCTTCACAAGAACTGCTATTATCTCGTATTCCCAACGCAACGGCACTTTTTCTCTGCTGGTAATATTAGAGCAAGTGTGTTTTCAAGAAAATATTTGACATTTTAGGAATCATGCTCATTTGCTTCCTGATGAAAAACAAAAGGGAGGATCAATACTCGCTCACGTGTCTGCTCCCTAATTATGGAGCTGAAGCCAAAGGGCAATTAGCCAAGCTTAGCATAAACACTGGGAGCAGTGGAAAGCTGCTGGCTTGGCTCTCTCTGAAGACTCAAAACATCCAACAGCACCTCTAAAGTGGAGTAATTAACTTGTGCAACAGTGTGAGAGCAGTGAGAGTGCACGGTTGTGGTCCAGACAGTTAAACAATGAGCTGATACTCGTTAGAGAGTTCTGTAAGCCGGGAGGAGCTGCAGACTGTGGTAATTGTTCCTCGAACATCAACTTTTGCAACTCCCTGGGCAGCCTCTCCTATAGTGATGTGCTCTGTCGTTATCATAAACAAATCCATCATAGATCTTAGTTTAATAACAAAAAATGCTTGTATGTTGTGTAATTAATGTGTGATACAAGCATTCCCGTCTATAATTACTAAGATGTTGGGCAAACTCAATCACGTAGCTGCATGATAAACCTTTTTTATGACAAGGACACAAGAATGCTGGCATCAGCAGAACAGCTGCTCCTGTACAACAGAACCTGTGGAGTTTTAAAGAGTTCAGTTCCTGTGTTTTTAGGTTAACTGTGTACAACTGTGAGCTTTATGGTTTTACTTTGTGAAACATTTGTAGGTTTTTTTTTTACTATTTCAGGAAAACATTTTTAAAAGTGAACAGTTTAAGAATGAATTGTTTTATAAAACAGACTTTTAAATGTCTCAGGGATCTTTTTGTGAAGGTAAAGAGTAAACTGGATGTAAAAGTCAGCAGGAGCTCCAACAAGAGGAGCCTGAGAACCAAAGAGACACAAATCATCATTGGAGAAATCTTCTTTTTTATTTATAGATCCTCAGTTTTACCAATGGCAGTAAAATTACTAATATTTTCCAAAATTAACTTTACTTTTTTTACTACTTTTAGGTGAAATTTCTGCCTGAAATCTGTGAAAACTGATGTTCACCAGTCTAGATAGCTGCAAAATAGTTTTTTCTTCTACATGTGTTTCTTTGTTGTCCATTCCTTATTTATGAAAATTTAAAATCTCTGCCAAATTTATAGTTTACAAACTTTAAACAAGCAAAGGTTTTGTTTGCAAATTAGCTATTGGATAAAAAAAAACATATCAGTGACATTCTTAACATTCAACAACATTGAGTGAGTCAGCACATTTTTGCTACACCGTGGAAACCATTTTCCAGAAAAACGCAGCCCCATGGGGGACCAAAGCCAGGTGTTACACCATATTTTGTGACCGTCATATATTGTGACCAGAGGGGCGCTGTTGCGTTGTCATATAATAATAGTAGTAGTAATAATAAAAGTCAACATGCCAGTGATCAGAAGCTATTTTTCTGACATTAAGGGATGTAAACAATGAGTAGAATCCATTTATGAATATTTTTACTACTTCCTTAGCTACAGGGAAGTCACAATATATGACAACAGCTGTCATATTCTGTGACCATAACAGTCAACAGTTTTTTTCATATGTGTGTACAGCCTCTTACACTTTTGGCATATCATATTCTTCTTTTTGGCCATGCTCGGCCAAGTTCTGTTGTAGAAACACAACAGCGCCCCTTTTGGTCACAATGTATGACGGTCACAAAATATGGTGTAACACCTGTCCCCATAGGTACGGATGATGATTTTGCGTGAGGGGTTGGGCATAGGACTAAGGTATGAATTGAGTAGGCTAGATTTTAGGGTCAGGTATGTACCTGTGAGGTTAATTTTAGGGTAAATGTTCAGAGTTAGGATATAGAAATGACCGGAAAATAAATGGAAGTCAATGCACCGTCCCCACGGGGATATAAAACCAAACCTGTGGGTCTAAACTAAACTAAGGTAATTGTGTGTGAAATGTTATGGCAAAATAAACAAACTGAAAGTTTAACTTCTCCTGGGTGCATGCCACACATCTGACCTCAGATGTCGACGTGACTTGATAACTTTGATGACACGCTGCAGAAATGGACATGAAAGCACCATTAGAGAAGAAAAGAGGAACTAATGTTTTTATTTATTCAGGTCAAATGTCTTAGTTTGGTTACAAAAGGGCCTTGGGTAAATCATACAGGATTTTTTTGGTGTTCTGTGTAACACTTTATCATATGACACTCGTGATTTTACATGAAAAAAAAATCAGAATACAGAAAAAAAATGTGCATATGATCCAGTCACTGAAGCTGATGTCATTCTGTTTGTTTTCTGGTTTAAACTGGTCCACAGATTTTGGTTGGTGGCTTAATTTTTACAACTGCATTGATATTCATGCTTTACTTTTTCTCCCAGTGTATAATTATGATTTTCTTTTTTCCTTCTCACCATCAAACGCTGCTGGTGGTGAGTAGCTCTCACCTCAGGAGGTTTGTTCGGTAATAAATTCAGAATTTTAACTTTTTCTTTCCATAAAACTGAGCTTTGTTGTCTTTATTTTGTGTTTGTTTTTGCCAGGATACCCACCGTTTGTTCCATTGGTGTTACTCTAAATTTTGAAATGCACACTTTTCATTTAAAATTTAGAAAAATAAAACTTATCAGCAAAAGTCTGAGCTTTCACCAAAGCGCTCTTCAGTCGGCTTGATGGGGAAGTGGAAATCATTAGAAAAGGTCAGGTGATGCAAATTTCAGTTTTATAAACAATTTGACACCCACAAACTTGTTCCAACAATCAGTAATCAACGCTTTCCTCAAGAAGATGTCGATCATCCTGATAATTAACAAAGCTGATTGTGCCCAGCAGGAAAAGGCTACAAAATACAGAAAAGTTAGATTTTTGTTACTGAACTAATGATGAAGTGGGGAAAAAAATTAAATTAGGTGGAATTTGAGGTGTGGATGACCAAAAAAATCTGACAGGATTGACAAAAGGGGCCAATTAAAACTCCTAATTAGGCAAAACAGCTGAAAATGTGTTGCAATGTTCTGCTGAGAAACCTGTTTGCACAAATTAACTCCTGATTAGTGAAAAACATTTTTTGTGTTCTCACCAGATTTTTTAATAAAAGGAGATTTTGAACAGAAAACTAAACATCATTCCATCCTTGAGCAATTTTTGAGTTTATGGAGATTAAATAAATCTATTGCATGTAAAAAAATACTTTGCTACCTATTAAGTATCAGGTTTTATCAGTCATGTTTAGGATATATGAAACGGCGAGTGATGAAGTGGTTCATATAATAACAGGGTGAGGAATAAATTAATTTCGCTATCAAAGCAAAGCAAATATTAGTTTAAAAGCTAACAGAGAAGTGGATTAAACCAGAATAATCAGAATAATACTCTCAATTGATATTTAGCTCCATATTTAAAGGTGAAAGAAAAAGAAGGGAATATTTTTTTGCTTTGCTTTATTTTGAAACAATAAAAATATATCTAATATATTTGCAATTAGCACTTTAACTTGATCAGGTCTTTGTTGAGCGCTTAAAGTTTTACATTTCACAGTATTAAAAACATCCCGTCTCGACATCTGCTAATGTAGATGTTTAAGTCACCTAATTATGTGAGGAAACATATCAGACCAGATGGAAAGCTCCCCAGAGAGAGATGGGGCAGCCGTCTTTAACTCTATTGCCCTCGCACCCCCATTCTTACACAATTACACACACACACACACACGTCCAGGACACAAGTGGTTCATAGAAACCACAGAAAGTAGTTCTTACATATCTAAAGCTGCCCTGAGGACAAGAGGTCCATGATGGATCAGACACTGATTTGATTTGAAGCGAATTTGAAAGCTGCCCTCTGCCAGAAAGGTGAACCGTGATTGAGCAATGGTTGTCTTGAGGGTTCACTCAGGAAACTGTAAGTGGAAAAGGCCAGACCTGCTGCTAACAATCACCTTTTGTACGAATTGGCTGGAAATGAATTGTTGATTCACCGAGCAGAACAAAAAGTGAACTCTTGCTGCCAGCTATT
The DNA here is from genome assembly GCA_031762555.1 of Cynodonichthys magdalenae. Classification (NCBI taxonomy): domain Eukaryota; kingdom Metazoa; phylum Chordata; class Actinopteri; order Cyprinodontiformes; family Rivulidae; genus Cynodonichthys; species Cynodonichthys magdalenae. Next base: position 8,170,496 of record JARVJO010000061.1, read on the forward strand.
TTGCCACACTGTCTCTGAGCTGCTGCGACTTGGCACAAATTAAAAGTTGCTTTTCCTGTTGTTTCCATGGCAGTCACTTCTAAACAGACAGTTATCCCTGTGTTGCTTCACAGGCGGAGAGTGGCCTACCTGAAAATCTTCTGTTTACGACTGATGAAACTATGTTGCATAGAGTTGTGTTTTTAGGATGATTCACAGCTAAAAAAAAAAAAATTACAGTTGTTTCTGAAATATTTTGGTGACAAACTCCCACATGAGCACACAAAGAGAGAGGACGTGCATCAATGAATAAGAGAAGAGTAAATCTGGATTTTACATATAGCAATTATTATGATGTAAAATGTAGCAAGAAAGTGCAAGCGGAGTTAATATTTATTAAATGCTTTTAAACCCAGCATTCCTTTCAGCTACGTTTCCAAATAAACTGCATGAAAAACTAAGATTTAGTGATGTGTTTTCATTAGCTGCAATAGAGATGTCATGTAAAGTGCGTGTCTGTTCATATTCTGTCAGGTCATGCCGCCTACTAATACAGCCCTCCAGCTCATTTTGAGGCTCAAGTCAGGACAGTTGATAAGCTCCCTCGACATGTTTAAAATCATTTTCTTATTGTTTTAGGGCAGACGTATTCTTCTGCTTGGAAATATCTCATTCCTGAAATTTTCTGCCAGACATTTTGTTTGTAACAGCCAACAAGCTGGGTTTTCCTGTTCACTTTTTTATTTTATTTCACAATTAGTGGTTAAAAGTTACAAAATAGATGTGTATTCTACAGCTGTTTCTTTCTTTTTTTGTTTGTGTGTGTGTGTGTGTGTGTGAGGGGGCGGGGGGGGGGGGCATAAGGTAGAAAAGTCAGATTTGCAACAATTTATCTCTCTAACCCAAACCATCTTACCCAAACAATTTGAGCAATTTATTGAGTCAAATGTGTACATTATCATAAAGCTTTAAGAAGTTTAAGAACAGATCCTCAAATTAATCACAAAAGAAGCAATGGTGCTTCTAGAAACAAATTAAAGGGCTGGCCAGATGGCAGAGTTGGGTAACTACAGTAGTTACCTTTACTCATTTACATTTACTTGAGTAACTTTTTGGGGGAAAATGTACTTTTATGAGTATTTTTACGCTGTGCTTTTTACTTTTACTTGAGTACTTTTATTATGAAGTAACGCTACTCTTACTTGAGTAAAATTTCTGGATGCTCTGCTGTGAGTAACTTCACTGAATGAAGAACAAGCTTGTTTTCATTGAACAGATCACCAGACACACATACCTGCAGTTTTTGTTAGTTTCATAAAGTTTTGTATTGAAAGAAACTGATTTGGAAAAATGCTTTTTTTTTCCCTGAATTTGTTATTATGTTATTTATATGAATTATTTTGATTTTGATCTTTATAATACCAAATTTTCACATAGATTTATATTTTGTTTTGTCTGATGATGTAATTTTTAAATATTAAATAACTGATATCTTGATCAGTTACTCAGTACTTGAGTAGCCTTTTTACCAAATACTTTTTTACTCTTATTTCAGTCATTTCTTGGATGGCTACTTTTTACTTTTACTTGAGTAAAAATATGTTGAAGTAGTGCTACTCTTACTTGAGTAAAATTTGGGGGTACTCTACCCACCTCAGCCAGATGGAGACCACAGATAATCATGGGGGGGCACACCAAAACTAAAATCCATGACAAAATTCCAGAAGTTTCACTATTAATAGTGTGAAAAAATACTACAATCTGAGAGAACAATTTTTGTTTAATGTATAGTTTAGAACAACAAAGTCACTATTCAGCTCCTAAATTCATATTCATAACTGAGACTAGAAATAACTGAAATTATGTGACTTTGAATGGCAACGTTTTAAATAATGATGTCCTGTGATTTGTAAGCACTCAAACTATATGATGAAGATAACTCACAGATGTTACCACACCAAATATTATCTCAATATCTGTAAAACTGGCTTTTTGTGCTGATCAAGGTTGATTAGTTAAATCAAACTGATTCAGATTTAATTCAGTGGTTACTTCATGAGAGTTTAATTAAAAGCTGTCCAAAGGCTCAGATATCAAAGATATAAATGATGCACACGTGGTCAGAGGGATTGGAAATATTATAGCAGAGGACTTTGCAGCCCCTGCCCCCCTCTTAGTGTCACCCCTGTTAAAAAAAAAAAAAACAAGTTGAAACTTTAAATAAAAAAAATAAATGAAAATGAAAATAAAAAATAGAAGTGTGGAAAATCTTTTAGCATTTACTGTCAAACTCGAATGTCTTGTTCTGTAGAAAAGTGACACATTCTGTCTGTAAGTGGGTTTGTGATGTCACCTGATGTTACCTAAGAATCAGTTCTCTGTTGACCTGATATGTAACAGTAAAGTTTTGATCTACAGACTCAAAATAAACCTTAACACCACGGTAATAAAGTGGTGAGGAAAACCCCTGTGATGTACAGGAACCAAGCTGCTTTACACCTGCAATTTTTTTTAAAAATACAGAAAAAACAGAAACAAAACAAAAAGTGTAGCAGAAGAAAATCAAAACCAAGAATCTCCCCGGAAGCTTGATTGGTTGGATGATTGTTATAGCAGAGCAGCACTTCTACAGCAAAAAAAAATGTGCCTGACAGAAAAGATGAAGACGAAATGAAAACAGAGACTTCAAAATGTGGTATGAAGTAGGGCAAGGAGTTTCCCGGTTAAACGTGTGCAATAACCCTTTAAAATAAACACACACATAGAAAAGAAGTGGTGAAGCATGGCACTGACTGAAGCACACACTCAGCTTTTACTGTTATTGATGATAACCTGGAAGCTTTGTTGACGCTCCTGATAATGACACATTCTGCCACCTGCCTGGGGGCCATCCTCTCTGGCCACCACAGCTCAAAGCAAATATCTAAGTGTCTTGCTGCCTGACAGATAATAATCAGTCTAAACATTATGGGTTCAGAGGAGCCAGTTCCCACCTGAGGCCTGAAAACCCTCTGTCTGTCCTCAGAGAGACACCACTTCATCACATCCTGCTCTTCAGGCTCACTGCATTGACCTGCTGTGTATTCTTTGTTTGTGGATATTTCCTGCTTCATTATCTTTAAGGGGATGGTGTGTTGTGACCAAAAGGGTCTGCTGAGGTTAAGTGGATACCACTTAATCATTTTTTTATAGGCAGATCAAAACATCAGAAATTTACAGCAGAAATCAGATGGAAAGCAAGCAGCATTGGGTTTACCCATGATCAATAGGCTTTCCTGTGGGAGCAAAGGGCTTTTATGCAAAGAAAGCAACCGTCCTGCATCCTGCCGTAAACAACTCCAAAGCTTGAGCTCGCTAAATAATCAGAGTCTGAGGACCGGATACTGTGACGGGGACAGAAAATCCAGATGCATTATTTACTCTGCATCGTTGTTTACACAAAACACAATAATCCTTGCCGATTTGGGGCAGTAGGGGTAGGAAAGGCAGCAGTCTATATCAGCAGAGGGATCTGAAATCTTTGCAGCCTTTAGAAAAGTAAAGAATTCAATTGTGTAGTAAAAATAAACCTGAAGGCAGCGGAGTACAAAGAGGCCCCGGTCCCAACTGACCGCCTCCGGGATTCAGCCTGTTGGTTTGAGGAGGAAACTATCATAGAGCTGGGGGAGCACTGAGGACTGATTTGTTTAGCTATAAATCCTTGTAGTTTTTTTAATTCACAAGAGGCACTCCCTGTTTGCCTCCACAACCGTGTCTGACGTTTTGGAAGCCCTTATCTTTAAAACCATCTAGTTTTTTTTTTAATCTGATGGCTCCCTTTGTTTTTTGCTTCTTCGTTATTACCCGAAAACGCCCCCGGCATTACGAGCGTAGGAGAAAACACTCAGCAAGACAGTGAGTGTACCTGCGTGCTCTCCGGGTGAAACAGAGTTGGCTCACGATCCCAAGTTCTTGACATTCACAAGTGGCTCCAGTCTGATGAGCAGACGATGACTAACCCTCTGACTCATAAACTGTGAGGGAAAGTTTAAAAAAACATCTATAGATATTATTATTTTACTACCAATAGTGCTGTTCTGGAGACCACAGGAAAGAGACAATAAACCAACTATTTGTTTTTGGGGGTTTTGTTGCTGCAGGCAGTCAGCGTGGACGGTGTCATCTTTCAGGCAGGGAGGCACAACAGGGGCGTCGAAGCATCCCCCTGGCCGAGGCTGATGTATGTTCCTTTGTTGGTGCTTTGTTCTGGTCCGGTGCCGGACACTCGCTCCAAACCTAAGCTTTAATGTCCTTCGACAAGAATGCTGTGTGAAACCAGCTTGTCAGTTTTCCATCAGTGTCTTTAAATAATGAATGAAAGCTGTCCTCTTATGTTGAGTGTAGTGGTATATCAGCAGTAAAAAAGCAAACTGCCAGAGGCCATGGGTGTTTAAGCACATGGCCTCTGAGTGGTTAATGTTGTCTGCCTAAAAGAGTAATCTGACACAGCAATAATGCACGACCTGTGCTTTGTTTTCTCTGAACTGTAAAAATATGCAAACTGATGGAGTAATATCTCCTTTTCCACATTCATTCTGTCTGATTTTTCTGAGATTTCACCAGGTAAGGATGGAACGAATCCCTGAAACTGATGTTCCGTTTGACATCCTCACTGCAGATCATTTATGGACCAGATGTGACACAAAACAGAACTTTTTTTTTCTCTCCTGCAAGGCACAAGCAACAAAAGGTTGTTTCAGACTAAAAATAACGAGATAAGGAGCTTTTGTTTGGAACAACATAACTTAACCTCAAGAGATTTTCCTGAAATTGTGAAACATGGTTAATACCTTTAAACTGCAGCAGATCATGTAAATGACAATGTAAACAACTACCAGCTGGTAGGTGCAAAGTTAATGCAAACAGTGGGGTCATGCATGGTTTATTTCTGAATAGGAGCTTGTGTGTAACATATGTTATAGAAGACATTCCTTTTTACATTATCTTTGGTGTGTGTGCAGCAAGATTTCTTTTGTGTCATGCAAACATAAAACGGTTGTAAAGGCAGGTTTTTGCACACACTTATAAAAAAAATAAATGAATTGAAAACCACATACAACTGTTTGTTGAGCACAAAGTAAGCCAGTTCTTTGAAACACAGCACTTTCTAACAACTCCAGCGTGATGCTTCACAATAGCTGTTAGGATTTGTTGGTGTAAACTTGACCTGTCATTATCAGGAGCTGCTCTGTGTTATCATGTAGACACAGCTGCAAGAATAAAGAAAACACAAAAAAAACACAACAATTTTGTGTTGAACTGTGTTTTTGAGACTCAGCTTTCACATCGTTTAAACAGATTCTCTTTTAAAATCTTATATTTGATTCACAAGAAGCAGCAAACCTTGAAATAAGATAAAAAAAAACATTCATCCTTATTTGAAATGGTGCCATTTGAAAGTGTTTACTCAAATAGTTTTGAGCTACACTGACATGCAATTCTGAAATGCAGGTCTGCACTCAATGTAAATAAAATACGTTTGCATTATTTACTCAAACTTGATTGTAAATATAGAACTTTTTTGACTCCTTTTTGTGACATTACAATGAGTATATTTAAGAAACAATTGGAACAGCAGTACAAATCATCTGAGGGAGAAAGTTGGCAGCAGGGTTTTCTCCCCCTTTTTCCTTCCTCTGGTCACTTGACTCTGGTAAGTCTATCTACTGTCATCTGGCCTATTGTTCCTGTTATCTGAGGTGATCAGAACTGAGCAGGGCCTCTGTTTGCATCTCCTTAGTGCACGTAGGGCCAGATGGAGACCCTCCACCTGTGAAGCACTTGAAAGAACCCTGACTGTGATATTTTGTCGTATACAAATGCAGCAGAGTCATCTCCCTGGGTCTGCAGAATAGTAACTCATGGGGCTCTTTTCAAAAAGTGATTTTAATTCCCTGCCATTGCAGGTCTGTATTGCAGTTACATAAATTTGTTTAAAAGATAATAAATGAACAGGTTTCTAATTGGAGATTTAAACTGTCATGCAAATGCGTTTAGTACATCTACGAGCAACATTTGCATTGTTTTTGTATAATTGCAGCGTATTGATAAAGACAAATTCTACAATACATGGAAAGTTGTTTAGCCAGTGTTTTAAATGCTGTTGCAAGATAAAAACCACAGTGGAGACGTTGTTGAAAAAGGAAAAGGCAACATTGGTTGCATTTATCATGGACTCATAGAAAACACCCTTCCTTCGCAACAACTCGTTGTGTTTCTCAAGGGGCCTTGTGACTCGCCTTGGATGTGTGCCACGCGTGGGATATATTGCTCCCCTGACTGCTCGGGGGCAGTGTCGCCCTTTTCACATTTTATTGGTTCATGCCCTTGTGTCTAATTCTGCAAGTACTCCATGTCAAGACAGGCAGCGGAAGGATTCAGGTTAATCAGTGTGAAAATGTTTAGGGGCAAAACTCTGCCTTCCTGCCGACCTAACTGTCGCCGACCTACAATGCCAGATCATTGGTGTGAAGCATAAGCTTGTTAGCACGAAGCATGAACCCCAAATTAGCTTTGCTGTAACAGTCAAGGCAATAAATATGGTTTAAACTTACAACAGTTCCTTGAATAGTGCGTTAAAAGGCTTTATTGGCATCCACCGAAAAGGAATTTTTAAAAAATATTTCTCTATTTTTCTTCAAAGTTGAGTTCCTTTTGTGACAAAAATGTAACTTCATTCATGCCACACCGCTTTATGCACAAAACATTTTAAAAAGAATTCTCCAAGGTATTTTGAACTTGACTGGGGTCAAAAAACAAAGTGTCTAAATGGGCCCGAAACATGAGCACACTCACAGAAATGTAGGAAGTTTAAGAGGGTGAAGTCCAAAGATAAGGAGCGAGCTTTCTCTTTAGAGTGGCTCTATTGTTCAAATTTAAACTCTCTCTTCGAACACAAATATAGATAGCAAGCTTTCCGGATGTTTTTACTGTTTTTTTTTCCTCTTTGTGAATTTATAATTCATTGATATTTTTTGTGCCAACAAAACTATTTCCTCCTGCATGTCACTCAAATAAAGAAAAGCAAGTATAGTTTTGGTCACTCCTGATAAAAATGGCAACTCTTTATGAAATTAATATTCTTGTCAGTTTTGAACTGATGTTCAATTAAACTGTCATCAGTAGTTGGGACTTAATCAGGCATGACATCATAGAGCATATGAAGAAAGAGTCTAGGCTAATGGATAGCCAAACACAAACCTGTTCTTTTTTTATCGTTTTTTTAGGGTCATTAAAAAATTATTTCTGAAAAATGGCATACCTACAGGCAGCTTATCATTTTCCATAAAGCGGCTTATCCATGCTAGTCGCGAGCCTCTCCAATGCTGAACCAAATAAATAGTCTCCTTCTTTGCTTTTTTTCAGGGCACTCGAGTTTCCTCCCACAGACCAAAATCATGACTGTTAGGCTAATTGGTAACTCTAAATTGTCCCTAGGTGTGAGTGAAAGAGTGAATGGTTGTTTGTCTCTGTGATGGACTTGCAACCTGTCCAGGATGTCCCCCGCCCATCAAACAGTGACTGCTGGATATGAGCACCAGTGACCTCCGTAACCCTGAAAGAAAGAAGTGGGTTAATATAATGGATGGACATACCAATTAGCTAATATCAAACCTCTACGCTTTTGTATGACTGTTTGTTTCGTTTATTGTTGTTTTCGCAACCAAACCCATTGTTAGTGCATGAAGGTGTTAAAAATGTGATTTTTCTGCTGTCTCGTCTCACTCATTGAAGCTTGAAGTATGTTTGTCTCCAAACAAGACAAAATCTTAACAAATGTGCCAAACGTGAAGAAGGGATCTTTCTTTATGGCCTAAAGCCACCAACAACTTGCAGGAAACTCAGCTGCACAAACAGAAAAACAAAAGCACACCAGAAGAACATTGATAAATAGATAACGAAGTTATGCAATCCAGTTAGACTGAAACACAAACAAAGAATGCACAAGAACACATTCAGATAATCGAAAACCAAAGAATTCACACCTCAGTAGCCTACCCCTACAACACCTTTACAGTTTATTTATGCAAATTTATGCCACAAACATAAATGACTCAGACTCTGGTAATGTTAGCATAAAATGAATCATAACTGATGAAGCTAAAAGCAGAAACTTTTCTGGGTACACGCACATTTAAAAAAAGTTACACAATTTCTTTAATGCCTGTTAGCAAGCACATGCAGTTCCTATTTTGCTAAAATGCACATTCAATTTATTTATTTATTTATTTATTTATTTATTTATTTTTAAATCCAGACCTTAAATTAAAGGTGTTTGAGTGAATCATTTTTTGTGTGCGTTTCAAGGCAATATCTTAGTCAGCCACACTAACAATAAAAGAATGTTTTTCTCTGTGTTTTAAAAAAAAAAACTGTAAAAGTGATATTCAAGCAGAGCTATCATTATGAAAAATGCTCGCGTGCCGACATGCCGAGTTGTCGGGATGAGTTGGAACTGGAGGGCTGGCTGGTGTTGACTGAAAAGCACAGCTCATTCTTCTCTTTATCTCACTGGCATTCTCCTGCCTCATTTCAATAACCATTCTTCAGTCGAGAGGACCCTTCGCAGTCGTTCACACTTTTTGTGATTTGTATTCTAAGTAGCTTGCAGATCTTTTGTATTCTGGGCCGATAACAATCTAGTCCTCATGCCGACACGGAAGGCTGTGGGGGTCCTCCTGGAGGCTAAAAAATGTCCTATTTATTATCTTATTTAATACTCGGAGTGAAATCTGTTGAAATTCTGCCAAACCATGAGCTCCATGTAGACTTAAGGTGAACAACTGGTGAAAAGGTGATTTGCACAAGAAGATTGATGCATAGATTTTGATCCTTTTTTTTAATCTCAAGCCTACAGGGTACAAATGTAGGAACAAACTTATGAATTGTTTATGTATAAATCTGCACTACGAAGAACAATAATGTTTTAAATGTTCAAAATTTTCACATTTATTTCAAAGAAAATGATCCAGCTTTATTTGATACAGAATCAAATATTTTCTTGTTCCGTATTTTCCTAACAGAGCACTTCGCTCTCAGGCTGCAGGTTTACTTGTGGTTCCTAGAGTTTCTAAAAATATAACGAGAAGCAGAACTTTCACTTTTCAGACTCCTCTTTTGTGGAACCATCTTCCAGTTTCTGTCTGTGAGGCTGTAAGACTAGACTGAGGTTTTCCTTTTGGTTCATCCTATATTCAGAGCTGGATTCAATATCTATAAACTCTATTAATTTTGCAGCTGCAGGCTTAGACTGCTGGAGAACAAATAGACCACATTTCCTCACTCTGCCACAGTCGTTACCTGCTTCATGTTTGTATTTGCTGTTATTGCTATCATTAATCTGTGTTTTTATTTGTTTTTTGTTGCCATAGAAACTTCTCTCTGTCTATTTCCTGTCCTCTCAAACCCCAGCCAGATGAGGCAGATGGTCCTGATCCAGGTTCAGTTGGAGGTTTCTATATATTGTATTACATTTCAAATAAATTGACTGAATGTGGATTTTAATGTTTTTAATCTGGATTAAACTGAATTTATGATTTGGACTTTTTTTGTCTTTGTATAAAGCCCCGACTTCTGTGACTGAATATAACCAAAATATATTAAAAATTTAAAATCACCTTTTGTCCAGGTTGGGCAAACTTGTATCTTTACAAAAACATGCAAAAAATTTTAGTGTGTTCAATCAAAGAACTGCCTCAGAGTCAGTGGACTTACCCAGAAATGAAAGTGATTTGGAGAATGTAAAATATGAAATGCTCGAGTTGTGCTGGCAGACAGATAACAGTAACTGTCCTCTTCTGAATGGTGTTGATAAGAAAGCCATACCCATACAGAGGCCTTTCTCTGAGTTTCTTCTCCTCAGGAGTCTTGCTGACGGCGGATCTGAAGGACAACACACGCAGGATTAATCCACTTTGATAAGCTTCGGCACTTTCATTTATACCTTGTTGCTGCTGATTATTACAGCATGAAGACCTGAATGTTTTGATATTATATTTTGTTTACATTCTGAACTTTGTTGCAAATCAAACAGTAAAGAAAGTGAAACCTTTTTCTCCACTTCAAGGGGTTTTTGGACGTCGACAAACAGGTGAAAGGAAACTTTGCAAGTTTTTCTTGAAGAGCATGTGATTAAAAACAAAGCACCACAGAGATCCCTGTAAAAACAAGCTTTAAGTATTTATACTTTTACATATTTTTAGGTGAATATGAAGCAAAAGTCACCAACGTTCAGTGCTTAAACTGAGCCACAGCAAGAATTTTCATCCCATCTTTTAATAGCAGTGGCAATGTTTATGATTCAGCCACCATGATGCATTTCCCCAGACTTCCCCATTTTGCTACCTTTAAAAACACCACAGACCACTGCTAATGCTTTCCAACCGAGCTGTGAACTGTGGCGAAGCTTTTCAAGATCAATTGCACCTTTAATAGGGTCTAGCTAAAACGTATACCTCCACGCTCCCTGGTCATACTGAAAATCAAACTTATGACATATGTCTGATGTAAAAACAATCATGTTTTTGGCGCCAAGCAGATGGATATAAATACTCACACTCAGTTTTGCACAAGTGCAGTGCATCAGGATAATCAATGATTCAAATCAACTCTCTGAATCAATCATCGCTCTCATATATCAAAGACAGAAGCAGCGTTTGCATGCCACTTGGAGGATATTAGTTTTCACACACGTATTTCCTCGTGTTCGGGGAACGAAGGGAGTTTCACAAGTGCCCCGCCATCACTTCTTTAACTGAAATCAGAGAGCTGCGGTGGAAGTCCCGAGAGTGTGAACATTGCCCACAGTGAGGCTCAAACGCATTGTGACAGCAGCCTCACGTTACTGGGCGTGTGGCTCTCTTTAAATCCACTGGGGGACTCATTTAGCACTTGGGAGCGCAGGCATAACAGCCGCTGAGAAGTGACAGAGTGTGGATAAAGGTGAGAGCAGAATGGGGCCTCCGCTGATGAAAACTGTCATCAGACCCAGTTATGAAGTGATTTGTAGAGAAAAATTCACGGCTGGGATGAGACCTCAAATGACTGGTATAATATCCGTCTTCAGCTGCAGGCTCAGGGAGGGAAGTGCCTTTGTGAGGTTGGAGAGCTGACATGTTACCTGAAAGCCAGTGTGTTTTTGAATAGCTCTCGTTTGCACAATATTTGCTAGAGAATCATCTTTAGGGCTTTTATGGTGTCTGGCAGCTGCAGAGGATGAACGGGTGATTATGGTTTTGGACGTGTTAGTAAAATATCTCGTGAACTAAACAAAATATTTTAACAAAAGTTTCTAATTAAGTTTTAGAGTCTATTCAAATTAAGATGGCTGTCACAGCTGACTGATATCAGCTTCCAGTAAAATGACAGTCAGTTTCACAGACACTGAGCTAAACCTTGGTGTGGTAGTATCTGAGAGTGATTCCCAACACATACTTAAAGCACCCTTTATGGTTTGACCAACACAGGTAACTTTGTCCTTTTTCATCACAAGCTGATTTTAGTTTGATTCTCCCTCATTAGAAATTCTAGTCCTTAATGCAATTATTGTTATTGTGTGAATGACTATAAGGCTTTTACACTGTTGATATCTTTTTTTCATCTGTACATTTTTTGGCACATATCTTGCTACACATTTTTTTTTCTATTTCAACATTTGTTATACTGTATCAAACTGTTCAGCTCCTTCAGGGCATTGACATTTTGGTATTTCAGCAGCTCTTCTGCTAATCCTCTTATTTTATTTTTTTGTGCTTCTTTCTGATTATTAAGTTTTTATGCTTCAGTCATTTGATTTCCGTTAATGGCAGGTGTTTTCTTTGTTTTAGCTACTTTTTAGGTAATTTAAGCTTTTTTCAGCTAAATTAATAAAAAAAAATTGTATTAAGCAGTCACACTGTGTTTTGGCAGGAAATGCAAGTTCTCCAGTTGTTTAAGTATTAAAAAATATATATAAATTAGAAGTTTTAACTTTTTGAATTTAATAATAAAATCAAAAATAAAATGACACATTTGATTGGTTGAATTCGTGGGACATCCCTTGAAAAATAAAATCTGGTGAAATTATCCAAGCGTCTAGCAGTCGGTTTGATACTCGGTGACAAATTCTCATAAAAACTTCAAATCAGTCCGTTATGTTTCTGCAGACAAAGTTTCACAAAGTGCCACCCCTCCCCTGCCACCGGCAATGATCTTTCAGTTTTATAGTGAAGCTGTTTTTGGAGTGCACCACCCTGCCCCTCCTCCTCTCCCTCCTCCCAGAGGGGGAGGGATCGGCCTTCTCAGCGGAAGCTACTTAATGGAGAAGTCGCGCGCACGCAGTCACAACACATCAACCTGCTTCGGGCGCGGACGCACGTTCACTGGTCCCCAAACGTCCATGCTCAGAGAGTGATTGAATTTGATTTGAGTGGTAAACATGGAGGTGAGTGCTGTTGTTTTTCTGAAATGACGGGACAGCTGTGGTAGTTGTTGGCTGATGCTGTTTACTGTAAACAACTTGTAGAAGTTTGTTCTCCACCTGCTCCTTTTGCAAACCACTTTTCATTCTCATTCTTAGAAATTTAAAAGTTGAGCAGCTTAGTTTAACTTCTTCAAAACTTTAGTTTTTGACCAATGTGTAGTGTTAAAAAACTAATTTCAGCTCTGCTGTTTTTACTCATGTTGATTCCTTTTTTTTTTTTTTCTTGGTTTCCAGTACGATTTTCCATTTGACACAGAATTTTTCCTTGGAAACAGCACTGACAACATCTCAGAGGAGTCCGGAGACTTTGACCCAAATGATTTTCAGGAGGCATGTGGTGGAGAGACCAACAGCGACTTCAACAAAATCTTCCACCCCACAGTTTATGGATTAATCTTCATTCTGGGAATAGTTGGCAATGGATTGGTTGTTGTGGTCATGGGCTACCAGAAGAAGGTCAAAACGATGACGGACAAATACCGGCTCCATCTCTCGGTCGCTGACCTCCTGTTTGTCTTCACTCTGCCCTTCTGGGCTGTGGATGCAGCTAAATCCTGGTACTTCGGACACTTCCTCTGCGTGTCCGTGCACATGATCTACACGATCAACCTGTACAGCAGTGTCTTGATCCTGGCCTTCATCAGCTTGGACAGATACTTAGCGATCGTTCACGCCACTGACAGCCAAGCCACGAGGAAGCTGCTGGCGAACAGAGTGGTGTACGTGGGCGTGTGGCTGCCTGCTGCCATCCTGACTGTACCTGACTTTCTGTTCGCTCAGGTCCAGAACGTGAGCTCCTCAAAATTCCCCATCACAGATAGCAGCACGGGCACAGCCGACTTCAGGCCTATCTGCCAGCGTATCTACCCAGAGGAAAAAAGTCTTGTGTGGACAGTTGTTTTCCGTTTCCAGCACATCCTGGTGGGCTTCATCCTGCCTGGTCTGGTCATCCTCATCTGCTACTGTATTATCATCTCCAAGCTGTCCCGAGGCGCCAAGGGCCAGGTGCTGAAGAGGAGAGCACTGAAGACCACGGTCATCCTCATCGTCTGTTTCTTCAGTTGCTGGCTGCCCTACTGCGCTGGCATCTTTTTGGACACCCTCATGATGCTGAATGTGGTCCCCATCACCTGTGAGCTGCAGCAAGCCGTGGACAAGTGGATTTCTGTCACGGAGGCGCTGGCTTATTTTCACTGCTGCTTGAACCCCATCCTGTATGCGTTCCTGGGGGTGAAGTTTAAGAAAACGGCCAGGAGTACACTGACCCTCAACAGCAGCAAATCAAGCCAGAAAGTGACTCTCATGACCAAAAAGCGGGGTCAAATTTCATCGGTGTCCACAGAGTCCGAGTCTTCAAGCGTTCTGTCAAGTTAACTCCGTTGATTTCAGAGACTTTTGTCTTCTTAGGAGAGAAAAAAAGCTAACTTTTAAATTCAAGTATCTTACTACATTTTGTACATATGTAAAAAAAGAGTTTGTTTCATACTTATTTGTATTTGTACGCTTGAAAACGTTTTTTTATGATTGTTTTTCTACAATTTTCTGGGTAGTTTTTCCTCAAAAACAATTGTGTCCTCAGGCTGTGCCTCATTTCCATCCATTTAAATTCACAATTAAGATCCACTAGTTATCAGTTTTTACACTCTGATGTCACACCAGAGCTCAGTTACTTGTTCTTTGCTGTTTTCATGGGTGCTGTTTGGAAACCCTGTGCATTGTTTGTAGCATTTGTATGTTTGCTCTAAAGTTGTGTTATTGTGTTCAAGCTATTATTTATTGCTGCCATTCATACTGTACAATTAAAAAGTGTGAGTTGCTTTTTTTTTTTTACACTTTTTAAATTTTATTTTTAATGTAAAATAAAAGTATTGTTCTTTCTATTTGACTGTGCTGAGCTTTTTTCAATCTCATCCTCCTGGGGGAGCGAGTGTGGGTTGAGCGTTAGTGGGGGGTTGAGAGTCGCCTAACAAATGTCACCACCTGAACTGGACTTAAGAAAGCAGGAGGGCCGACGCAGACAGACCCTGTAATTGCAGTAACATCTGTGCACTCTACAGCTTAAGCCGCCATAACACAAAAGCTGGAAATTTTACATTGAGTTAGCGCCCATATGGCTGCTTAACAAAGACGTTAGCATGTTAAGTTCCCCTCTAACTCATTTTCTTTCTTTCAACTTTGCAAGATATACTACATGTATTATGTTTGGCTTGTAAACGAGTAAAACCCTCATTCACCCCCATACAAAAGGTCAATTTAGACATTAACTAAATCACAAAACCTAAATTATTCAGTATGCAGAAGATGCAAATAGGCAGCATTGTCTTTCATGAGGATTCATGCAATAAATCACTTGTAACAAGATAGCAACACGATAAGACCTAAAAATAACACGTTTTGAACACATACCCACATCAATCTTTATGTCTGCCCTTTTATCTGTTACATGCTAAAGATTTAATCTGGGCTGAGCTGGTGACGGAGAGTTGTTCAAGTTGGAGACCAAAGCGAGCAGACAACAATAGATGTCAAGGAGAATGAAGCCATCAAGTGACCTTTTTTACAATACAGCTTTGGCTTTCATTCAAAGCTCCAGTGGAGATACATTTCCATGTCACTGCATGTAAAAAAAGAGGGAATTGCTCCCATTAAGTCAAAAGGTTAATGCCTGTTTTGGGGTACTGCTCTCACTCTGAAACAGGATAAAACAAAAGGCGCTCTTTGGGTTGGAAATGTCCTGAATGACCCTTAATTAACATAAAAACCTCATTATCTCTTGTGCAGGCAGATACTTAGTTCAGACTAAGTTTTTTAACCTGCTTACTTCATTTTTAATTGATTAGGAACGTTTTTTCTGTTGCTTTTCACAAAAAAAAAAAAAAAAAATCAACATATATACAGGAGCTGCTGAGGTGAGGGGAACTGTGTTGGAAGTCCAATACAGACTTTAAATAGGTTTAATTGAAAAAAAAAATTCTGACCTTTTTAATACAACGAGCATCATCATGATAAAATAAATAAATGCATGAATGCTGTTCCTTTCTGAGCTCGCTCAGATGCCCAATGGACTGCATAAATTTTAAATACCCAGCCCATCAGAAATTCACTCTTGGGTGCACAAGGGTTCCCTTTCATTCATTATTAAAACCTTTATTCTCCGGCGTGTGATGGGGAACTATAATATTCAGCAGCGCACATCCCCGGTCCCTCATCTGAAAGGACATTTTTAGGGGTGTTTATCTTCTACCAAACTAATATTTAAAAGGCAATAACAGATAAAAGCTTGTGTTTTAATTTCCTGCAGGGTAAGGGCTGAAGTTGTTCAACTGAGCAGGAAATTGTTCCTAACTCATTACCTTTGTTCACCCCAAAGCAAGTTTCTAAACTGAGAATGAGCTTGTAAATGTAACATTGAGATATGTTCAAAGCAAGAAAGATATGTAGACAAAACTGTTTGACATGTATTTTTTCCCTCACCAGATGGTTGCTTCAAACTTCTGATTAAAAGAACAACAAATTGCACAGGTTCCTTTAGTGCACTGCCATGTTCTGCTAAAGGTTACGTTGTTTTAAGAGAAAAGTGAGCGGCAGGAAGGCTGTTTCCTGCATCAGGAGCTCCTGCAGCCAACAGCCTGAGAAAAGCTTTGATGACACCCCCACTGAATTCAAACCACCATCACTTGCTGTGCCAGCCCAATTCTGCAAAGGTTACTGGTTACCTGCTTGCACTTAGTGCACTCAACCAAAGGTGTGAAGGTAATTCCACTCTTCTGGAGTTAATATGGATGTAAATCGGCCCACACACAGTGACCACTTCTTCTTGTGTTTATGTGCATCATGGTATACATGGAATGCACTAATTTGCTTCTCTTTTATGCTAAACATAACAAAAATATATCTCTTTGTTAATTCAAATATGTAATTAATTGAAGTTTTAGCATGTGAATTCAAGTTTTGTAACATTGTGACATCACAGGTCCCAGCCAACTAAATCTGTCATATCAAAAGACTGTATATTAAACCCATCTATATTTATTGCTGAAAACACCTTTAAACCAATGAAGAAAAATAAGACCTTAAGATAAACAAAAAGATAAACAATGTAAGTTCTTAAAATGCATGTGACATTTTCTACAAATACAAAAACTGGAAGAAGACATTTTCATATTTAATAAATTTGTCATAATGATTCACATGATTCATTTTGTCACTTAACTGGTATATTTTTGTTTTGAACTTGACAGGGTTAGTACAACCGAAAGCAACACCTTAATACAATAAGTTGTAAACATTTCTTAATGCATTTGTATTAATCGCAAACAAGAAGTCACAGGCACTTTTAAGCTTGATCTGAAAGAATTATCAGAGTTTATAAATTCAAACACCTCAGTAGTTTATTATTTATACCACACTTTGCATTTGACTGAAATTAAAACTTTACTTGGACAAATACATTGTTGTCTCTTGTGTTATTTGGAAAGTTTGCAATGTTTTCAGAATGTTTTAATGGGTTTATTTTTATTTTTCCATAACAGGCTATATAGGCTCCAATATTCTTTGGTTCAGAAAAAAAAATCAACAAAAACAACAGGAACAGCGTTTTGGTGTGTGTGTGTAATGTAAGACAAGAGTCAAAAATAGTTCCCCTTCTAATTGTTTACAGTATTTCTTTCTTCTTCTTTCTTCTTTTTTTTTTTTTACTACGTCCATCTCCGTTTGCTGGACACAAATTAACCAGCCGGAACTACAGTCTGTGATGCGTTTCCAGTCGGAATGTCAAATATCCGGTATTTCGTTCTCGGTCAAAACAGGTCCTTCCTTCCTGTTGCTGTCCATGCTGTGAACAGCTGATGCGGTTGTCCATCCTGTCAGACAGTTTTAAAATATACTTTCTTTTGATTTTTACAAGCGTGTAATTCGACATGACGAAAGAAGGAGTTCAGGGGTAAGAGCGACATGAAGGTTGTGTTTGCAGCGACTCAAGCACTGGAACTTTTTATCGATGCTACTGCTAGCATAGCAGCTAACTTTATTGCCTTAACGTGCAGCAAATTGCATAATCTGACAGCTAACTAAGATATTGTAAAGTTTTACTCGCTTATTATAAAAATGTAAGCGCTATGTTAATGTTAAAAGTTATGAAGCAGTCCAAACGCAAAGTAGTTTCCAGTGGAGCCACACAGTGTTGTCTGGTGTCTTAATCTGAAGAAATGAATGAATGTGTCAAACATCAAGTGAATCAAATAAGCCAAAAATCATATCCTATAAAGCACAACTCATTCTCAACCATGTGTTTTTACAAACTTTATGTTAAAACAAAAAAATTGTTAAGTATTCGTAGATATTCCAGCCTGATAAAATTGTATGCATTCCAATATTACAGGCGCTCCATTACTTTTCAGATAATTCAAGAGTAAAAACAAGTTACAAAGTGCTGTACTTCATTGTATGTCATTGGCTTCTGTTAGCTTTTACGACAGGTTGTAAAACAACCCACAAACCCAAAGAAGACATTAAAATAGCTAATCATGTTGCAACTTTCTTTACATTACTTTTTGTGGCAAATACAAAATAACCAGTAAACCAGCTGGTAACATACAAACAACATTTTACATTTTTTATGTTCTTAAAGTTGATGTATGACAAAAATATGAGCCTATTGTCTCAAAAGATATGAGCATTTTTAGAAGATATTCTTGTACAGCCTTATATATCAAGGATGATGCCATTTTATACTACCAGCTATACACATTGTTTTATATATACAAATAAACTTAAGCAAATATTTATTAAACAACCATGAGTTTAACATAAAACAGTCCAAAAATGACATAGTTGAAAGACTATTCCAATAAACAGTATCTTAATCATATGTCAACTAAAATTGATTAATTTATTTAGTATTAGAATGGGCATTTTAATGTAAAGAGGACCTTTCTTCGTTTACTTTAGATTTATGAACTTTGTTCAGAGATTGATGCAATTGTTTTATGTTTAACCCATCTAACCTTTTTTTATTGTCTTTTTATCATATAGTGATATCAGAAATGTTAACAGTAACACCATTGTGTGTTTCAGTTGAATAAACTTTATTGCTGTACAAACATCTTTCTTGTAGTTCAAAGTGTACAAAGTTTAAAATGAAAAAGCAACAAACTCAAATACATGAAAATACTGCATTGAATACAATCATTTAAAATGAACTTACATGGTAAAACCATCTAAAACGGCACAAATTCAAGAAGTTCTGCTTAACTAGAACTAATTACCTGTGATTTCAGCAGAGATTAAAGTCACTGATGGTCTGAGCATCTCAAATCTTCTGATGTAAATTGCTCCACAGATCACAGGTCACCACTGGTGAAGCTTTGTCAACTTTAGTTTTACGTCTGGATCTGGGAATGTCCAAAAGAAGCTCGTTAGCGCATCTCAGAGCATTTGAAATTGGTGAAACAACAATGCAGATGTTGGACATATGTCATCTTTACATACTCAGTTGACATGTGCTGCAACCTCAATACATTTGACTAATTGAAGTTATTTTGTCTGTGTAAGAAAGTTGTTTTTGTATGCTAGTTAGATGGTAGGCTGTAGATATTATCTGACTGCACACACTTTCAAAAAAGATCTCGTTGGTTGAACATATATAAATATGTTGTTTTTTTCCCCCTTTTATCATTACTTAATTGTCTGTTTTGTTTTAGAGGAATCAACTTTTGTGTTTGTATTTGTAAAAGTTTTGGCCTTGTTAAAAACGTAATTGAAGAGAAGGACTGCAAATTAGTTATTGGATTGGGTTTTGGAAGTCTTTTGGGTAAAGAAACAATTTTATTGTTCTTTTACATTATCATTATTGTCCCTGTTCAAATGAAATTGAATTAAATACAACTTAATGGATCTGCTTCAAACTCACTGTAGTGCAGGTTCACAGCACAGGCACAACATAATGCACCAATAAACCGCTCATACTGTTTGTGAGTTTCCTGTTGTTTATGTAAATTCTTTGCTCCATCTAAATGCCAATGAATTCGAGCATTTACTACCATTATCTCTACCGTTATTAGAAATCCGCATTAAGTTTGTAGGGAAACGTTGGCCTTCAGCAGTTGTTGGGCCGTGTTGTTAAATCAGTAGTATCAATAACACATTAGGCAGCCGGGGAGGTATAACTGTGGCTTTAAGTCCCCCCTTGGAAGTCATAATATGTTGCAGTTTTGGGCTTTTGTTTGGGCTTTATTGCTATTCATAGTTGTCCTCTGTTCCTTGTTATTTCCTGATATCTTACGAGCTTCCTTCAGGTCGAGACTCCTGGTGTTTTGGGAAATCAAACATTGCTCATTCATCCACCTGCACTTTTAGCTCACAGTACTATTAAGTGTTAAGTTCAGATTGTTTATAACAATATGTGCTGGTTTATTGCTGCTTTAACTTTTGTTCTTTAACCTTTACAGGTTTATAACTTCCTTTGTAATCCATATACTCTGTCCTGAATGGTGCACTGATATCAATCAGCATATTTCATTTGCACATTGTTTTCAAAACCGTGTATCCAAATAAGTTATTGTAAAGCTAGAACAAGAATAAAACAAAACAGAAATTTTTAGATTGGGGTAGAATCAAGCATGTGTGTTTACGGTCACTTCTGTCTTGTCTTTGGCATTTTGACCTTACTGTTTCACCCGAATATGAGTTTCATTTGCCTCTATAATTGTCATCAAATGGTATATTCTTATCAGCACAGTAATTGGGTAGTGTGTCTTTTATATTACGTAAATAACGACACCTTTACTTAAGCATAATACAAAATATCATAAGTGGATGATCTGTATCCTAGCTAAATTCTTCACAGCATCAGATAGTGCTGATCAGATGACTGTCTCCTTGAAGCTGCAGGTTTTATTTAGCTAATCTTTTTGACATCTCAGTCCTAGCTGCTCTCTAAACTCTCACCCATTCATTCATCTCAGCTTCAGCTGTTTGGTCTCAAAGAACAATAGGATTAAAGGTAGCGGAGACTTTAAAGCCAAAGGTGGTGGAGGCTCAGAATTATTTTTCTCAGGCGGTCAACTACTTCCTTGTGGGATGTAGGAGAAATAGCAGGTGGAAATGGACTTTCATGTTTACGTTGTGTGTTTCTTCCTGTTTCAGTGCGACGGAGGAGGAGCAGCAGGCTCAGTCAAAGAAAGCCCTAAAAAAACAGCAGAAGGAAGCAGAGAAAGCTGCCAAGAAGGCTGAGAAACAGGCCAAGTTGGTCAGTGTTGTTATTTTATCTTTTTTCTAAGTTTTTTTTCCTTTTCTAATTTGATGGTTCACATCCGCCACCCCCCATTTTTACAGCTGGTTAGTGAGTCGCATGCTGTTTTGGTGGGCATTGTGGGCTCAGCAGGGTTGGTAAGCCAACAGGGAGAAAGAGTTTCTATTGTTCAAGTATTCCTGTTATTTTGACTTTGTTTATGTCCACCCTAACAAAGTGCATTTTTTTCCTCGTTGAATTAGAGATCATGCAGTTAGCATGCCTTTACAACCATCCCACACAGTAAAGCTCACTAAGCCTTGCACTCTTATGAACTTGTGTGTAGAGACTATTTAGTGTTTTTGAAGGAAATAAAATTAAAATTGTCTGTTCAAATTGTTGCCAGATATTTCACACGACTGGTTTCAGAGATCTACAATGATCTTTTTTTTACCCAACAGATTGAACAGCTACCACTAACATACTGTTTTAATGTATCCAGCAGAGTGTGGATCATTTCCCAATGTGACATAAATCAACAAGAATTAATAAAGAGTTGCATTTCACTTCTTATGTAGCAGCAACTGATATTCGTCAATAAACATTGGGGGGTGCACCTGTTATATTTTCATTATAGCTGTTTATACAACTGATCTTGCAGCATTCACCTTAAGGTTCTTTATAGGGTCATCTACATTTTAATTGGATTGTTGTAGATGTTTCCTTTAGTAATACATACAACACACATTACATTGTGTGACAACCGGACCTGTATGATACAACACCAGTGGCTGGCATGATCAGCCCATCTGTTTTTCTATTTTTTATTATTTTTTTTAAGTAAAGGCGTTCAACTCCTTTTTTATATTTTAATGTGTTTTTGTGGCTTGCGCACAGAGTGAAATAAGGTTAAGCATTAAATATATGTATTTGTAACCATTGCTTGCTTCTCATTTTGCTGCATATGAGTTGTGATTTATGCTCTTATTTCATTTTTATTAAAGCTAGCATAAATTTTAGATCCTTTCCACTTTATATGCTAGATACCCCATCTGCAGCTACCCACTTCTGCACTCACTGATCAAAGCACTGCTTTAAGTCCTTTTTCATTACTTGTCTTAGAAGCTCTGTCGTGTTCTTCATGCCTAGAGCAGAGTTGAATTGGGGTTCCCCTGAGTACAAACGTGATTTTAGGTAAAAAGGGAATAAAGTTTAATGGTGGAACATTAAATGAGTAGGGAGTACTGCTTGATTAAACATTAAAATGCACGTTTTTAGCTAAAACTGCCTCACATGATTCACTGTGTGTTGCTGTTTTGTCCTGATGGTGGATGAAAACCTATTTTTGTGTTTAAAGTGCCTGTGACAACAAATATGAATGCATTTTTTGAAAAATAACATTAATAACATATTGCAAAAGAAATTTCATGCTGCCGAGATAAACAGTTGTTGAGAAATTTGCATGTGAAGTACCAGGAAGTGATGTCAAAGGGGAATATCTGCATGTGAACAGAGCACTACTACAACAGCTAACAACCAAGACTGTAGAGAAGAATCTCATGTTTCTTTAGATTATTTTGAGTCACTGTAAGAGAGAGAGGAAGAAAAGTCAGAGTTCAAATAATGTTTCAATAAATAAAGACCATGGAGTTATTTTCTAATAAAATTCCCCTTTGATGTCACTTCCTGTTTCATTTTGGCTGAGCCAAATTCAAAAGAAAATCTGCCATTTATGTGAAACAATGGATAAAATCGTATGTAATATGTCAAGTTACTTAAACATAAAGATGTTTTTCTTTTTGTATTTTTGTATTTGAAGGATATGCATGTCAGAAGCACTTTAAAATCTGCTGTATGGTGATTTAAAAAAAATAATGTTTCAAATTGTACATACAGGTAAAAGCCAGTAAATTAGAATATTTTGAA
This sequence comes from Cynodonichthys magdalenae, assembly GCA_031762555.1. Lineage (NCBI taxonomy): Eukaryota > Metazoa > Chordata > Actinopteri > Cyprinodontiformes > Rivulidae > Cynodonichthys > Cynodonichthys magdalenae. The sequence continues at coordinate 8,193,130 of JARVJO010000061.1, forward strand.
AAACTTGATTTATTTCAGTAATTGCATTCAAAAGGTGTA